>CAAKMY010061987.1:0-37767 GCA_901111285.1 Corrigiola litoralis
TAATTATATAGTTTAGGGAAATAATCAGAAGTCAAGCCAACTGACATAACGTCTGACGGAAAATACAAACGGAAATGCTCATTAAGGGCATTTTAGGTCGAAAATCAGAACTCAGGGGCATTCTGGCTTTCTTAAAAAAACACAGGGGCATTTTGACTTTTATGCTAAACCACAGGGGTTTACTAGAAAAAATCCCTTGTTTATAAGATAGTTGATTATACTTTTGCTTTGAAAACTGCCTGTATTGGTTTTATAAAGCTTATTGGTTTATTAGGTATGTTTATTTTATTTTTAATAAGACATGTTTCATAAACATGTGGCACTACAACTCAATTGGAAACGGAGTGACATATTTTTTTTTTTTTGGTGTTTTATTTCTTCTTACTCTCAAATTCTTGATTCATGAATACTATACTTGGGTTTCGTACGGTCTGACCATAACTTGTGATTAGACATATAAGTTTCAAGACAAAAATATGAGCTTTAAAATTTGAAAATGACATCTTAAGAACTCATATTTTTATCAATAAATTAAGCTTTTAAATAACAATGTATACTTAAGTTTGGTACTGATCTGAAATCTCATAATCTCCTAAATAAATCTTCATCAAGACACAAGCTTCTGCTAATCCATACATTGTAATGACGCCTAGACTCTTCTTAAATGGCCTAAGTAAAGACTGGAGAGAGCACACTAGCTTTGTAGATCCACTTGGATACTCAGCTAACAGCTCCAAGTGAAATTCAGTATCGACTACTGCAAGTCAGAAGTGACTTTCAATGGCAGTCCAGCAGTAGGCCTTCAGCCTTGAGATTTTCACGGACACTTGCAACTTTCCTGTTCTATTCCGAAGGAAACTGGAAATGTAATACCAAAAGGAAGCTGATACTCCGCAGTATACAAACATAACTTCCTTCTTATCCATTTGAATAGTGTCGAACAGTAACAATAGTACAAATCAGATCAGTAACTCTATAGCTTTTCTTTTACATTGTTGTTGATACAATAATAATTCTCACAAATCTAGCTTCAAAAAGACAGTAACACTATAGCTTCCTTAGCTTTCGAATATGCAGAACTCTTGGCAGCTCAATAACAATATAGAGATATCCTTTGTGGTGATCTCAAATGGTGAACCAACCACACGACACCTCCCCCTGGAAGCCAGGAAAAAAGGGAAGGGGGGATGGGGTGTGGGCAGTCAAACAATACTATATACTCTAGGCTAACTATGGCTTGGAATGGAGGACTTGTATGAAGCAGATGAAAATGGCAACTGGCTACAAAAATCAACTTGCAGGAGCATACACAAATTCGTCAGGCAGAATAACTCTGTTTACTTCCCAAAAAGTGATGAAGATTCCGAAACTCCCTCACACTAGTCATGTTAATGCCTGTATCCTGGGAGCATATGCTCAATAGTGCTCTCACTTCTGCATACGGGTGCATGAGTATGAATCAACTGTGTAGTACGCAGCAAACTGAATGCCAGAGAAGCAGAATGGTAAATTTTTCATGCAACACACAAGACATGCAGCTTGGTTATCTCCTCAAGTTGGCACTGCTCCAGCCTTTGATAATTCAAGTTTACTCGTCAATTCAGGAATTACCCTTGCCAAAGAGACACAATTCAATCCCCTATGCATTTCATTAACTGCTTTCTTCGAAAGCAAACTAACTTCCCGAGTCTCCATGCTTTCATCAAGAAGTTCTTTCCAGAATTTATAATCCTCGTTCACATCACCGGACTTGATGAGTTCTATGGTTTTTGTAAGGGTAGCAACATTCCTGCCAGCACCACAACCCATAGCTGTTGCAGCACCAACTGCATTTGCTATAGCTAATGTGTGGGTCCTGGGCATCTGGTGCACAAAACCAAATGCAACAGCAGCAACAAAACTATCTCCACAGCCAACAGTATCAATAACCTCCACCTGAACAGTTTAAGATAGCTATTGTATCATGTAACTACATAATTTGGCATGCAAAGTGGACATTTTACAATATTTATAATCGATTATTGATGTAGGAATGTTTTCAATGGAATAAATTCGTTCATGCCAAATATACCGGTTCATTCAACATATGCCATTTTAATATATCGCCAACCTTGAAAGTCCAATTACCGTAGGTGTTTTCGGGCATACTGCAAACGTAAGAAAACCACCATGCAGATTTCTTATCATTTCATACAAAAGTCAGAGATATTAATCAAGTCAATTCTCCCGCTGTTCCTTATACACAATAATGGACTCAATAGTCAATTCTTTAATTTAACACTGCATTACATTACATAAAACTCATCGAAGAATATGAATCCCACCAGAGACAATCTTTAGAGTTTAGGGGATCATACACAACATGATTTAACATGGTACTTAATTACTGCTACATACGACACACTAGGTAATACTGTCTTAATTTTACTAAAATTTTTCACAATAAGTAGAATCTAGACAGCTACAACCAAGTTTTCACATCTGATTCCAGGAAGTAAATCAATGGTAGTATATAAAAATGGTCCATTTTGGACTCCGATGACCTCCAGTTATCTCCCTAACACTAATGCCTGATGAGTTAAGTCAGTCAACCGCGTTGTTACTCCAAAGTTAATGGCATGACTGGCCAGCTTCTACAGGTTCGATTGATCTCAATGTCAATAGGACTTTCCATATTCTCTTCTATACAGCTTGAACAGATTCTCTTAGCATCTCTGTATTTTATTTTATTTTTGTGTGTTCCTTGCCTAAAATTTACCCATGTAATGGCATGCATAACTTTGAGAAAGAGCATATTAACAAATCAACACCATAACGCATGCACATGATAAATCTTCATAAGAAACCAAGAACATGAGGCATACAGATCACAATACAGACTTAAAAGGGAAGAGAACCACATCACTCAATATCAACACCATGTACAGATCTTGTAGAAAAAGCAAGTAGTATTCCACATCAAGCTCAAAATGAATTATGCGAAATCCAACCAAACTATATACTCAACTTTCGGTTTCTTGTATCCTTAATCAGAGATGATGACAAATCAGGAAATACCAAGAACAGATGGCAAAGGCAGGATTTCTAATCGCGTAATGGCACTACCTTATAGGATGGGGCACAAGCTGCTCCAGACGAAGTGATGAGGACTGAACCCTTTGATCCTAATTTGATGATAACCCATTTGGTCCTAATTCCGCTCTTCAGCAGCTCCTGTCCAGCTAATATGGGATTTCCAATGCCAGTCAATGATTCAGCCTAACATATCATTAACAAATTAGCAATGTGCAGATAGTTAAAACTTAACAAAAATAAGGCAATATCATGAAACAGAGAGCATACACACTGATTCCTAAAGCCCTCTATGTGTTCAAATTAATGGTTAACATTATATTATTTTTTTTCCAATTAATGAACTATACTAGAGCAAGAAAAAATTAGATTACATTTATATAATGTTATAGAGTATTGACAAGTCATGAGCTGAACCTCATCAGAAGTTAGAAGAATAACATCGCTCATCTTCAGAAGCTCATTGAAAGCCATCTGTTCTTCCAGAGTCCCAGCTGATAAAGATTTTCCCTTTGGTCCAGGATCAAAGAAAACAGAAGTCCCAACTTCCACAGCATACTTCAGAGCAGACACAATGAAACCAGGGCAGAGTTCATCAAATCCATACCCATTGACCACTAAAATCTTTGATTGCTTGATGGCCAATTTTACATTCTTCGTAAGGTCATGTATCCAACTAAATGCAGGCTCATTGCTAAAATCAGCTCGGCTGATGAAGAAAACATAAAAAAGTCAACAAAAATAACAAAGGAGACATGGGATGAGAGTTACGTCAAGTTTGTTGCTCTTTTTATTTATTTATTTTTCATTTTAGAATAAAGGGAATATACACCCGGAAAATAGAAAGGGCCAAAGGGGGTATAAACTACTAAACTTTATTATCCTCAACAGATTAGCAGAAGAAAATACTAATCTCATGAAAACTATCCGCTCCATTCAGTATCTCCCCATCCCCCGAGATAACCAATTCCAAGAAGAAAATTATCGAACTACACACCTGCAAAAACCATGTCTTTGTAAAGGGTCAACTAAAACCCAGCAGAGCAGTGTTTTATAAGCATCAGCTTCATTTTTGATGGCATCTGAGTGATCGACCATCTCAACAAAACTGATTCCTTCATCCTCCAGCACATTCTGGAGAAACTCTCCATAGATTTCATTACCCACATGACCAATAGCGGCACATCGAAGACCCAGTCTGGCTGCGGCAATAGCAGTATTACAGTGACCACCAGCTTCCCAATATTGCTATTAATAAAAGAAATGATCACCACTGTAAGCGACCCCACATGTTAAGATGAATAACAACATATATCAAAACAAAACTGAACCAAGCACAACAGAAAAAATTGCTAGAGAAATGAGGGCTTGGACAATCACACAGAACAAATTATACCAAATGTCTACGTTAGCAAAACTTCCACAATAGCCAGAGAAAGTGTAGAAAGCTAACTAATCATGTTCACAGCTCACCCTTCATGGAAACCCAATTTAAATACATTCATATAAGCAACTTCTGACAATAGCTCCAGGGCTATAACCCAATAACATAGGTAATAGCAAACTAGAAACATAATTAAAGAATCTCCCTTGACCTTTTCTTTCTTTTCTTCTCTAATATCTTTTGAGCAACATTAAACAAGCTCAACTGTACTACTAAAACATTTGTCTTCTCAATTACCGTCACTCTATTGTGGATAAAGCTGAACTAATTCATGTCATTTACGTTACGCAACATATAGCTCAGATTCTCAGAAAACTATGTGGTTTCTTCTTATGAGAGATGACTCAATGCATCTAAATCACTGTCTCCTAGAAGTCAATTCACCAAGGAATCAAATATCTCTTCAAAATTCAAAAAGCATAATCTATGAGCTTAAAAGTTTCAGTATCAAAAAACTTGGGCTTTTCTGAAATCCTTTAGGCGGATGACATCTAGTTCTCTTTTCCTGATTAACTCTTTCTCATCTAAAACACAAAAATTCAAACATCTCAAACGATCAAGTTTAACTAAAATTGCTAAAGTAAACAATAGGCAAAGTTCTGTTTATCTGATCTTAAACGATCAAGGGTGACTTTTATGTGGAATCGAGAGTAACTTGTTACATATGAAACCGTCCTTCCTCTTAAGCTAACCAACCCCCACCAAAAAGCACACTAATGACCCCCTCAAGTAATTTGTGGAACAATTACCAATTACCCTAGATAAAAAAGTTCATTACTTCTATGTAGCTAATGTAATACAACTTACACTAGCATTGATAATTAAAAAACCGAAAAGAAAAGACTCAACTTCTTCCTTTCCTCCTCTCAATTTCTCACATAAAAAGCTCAACCACGTTTACGAATGGTTTATCATCCAAATTTATGTCATTTCTACAACTCAACTCAAAAATCCAATCTCCAACAACTCAACTGATGAAGTATTTAACGAGTACCCAACAAAGTAAGCTAACGATAATCTCTCATCTTGCAATAATCATAATCTCCTACCAAAGCAATCACAATTCATAACTTCCAAATGGCACAAATGAACATAATCAAAGATTCCAACTTCGACATATCCGAACTTTACGATAAACAAGAAAACACCACCAAAATCATAAACCACCACATATGAGCAAACTATATCATAAAAATCCAAACTTTTAATAATGAAGTACTAAACTAAGTAAACTAAGCATAATCTCTCACCAAAGCAATCACAATTCATAACTTCCACCAACAACTAAAAAGGCACAAAATGACCATAATTAAAGATTCCAACTTTAACATACTATGTAATAAAAATCCAAACTTCAGGATAAACAAAAAAAAATCACCAAAATCATAAATCACCACATATGAGCAAATCATATCATAAAAATCCAAACTTTAAATAAAACACAACTATTGAAGTACTCAACAAAGTAAACTAAGCGTAATGTATCAGCTTGCATAATCATAATCTCTCACCAAAGCAATCATAATTCTCAATTCCTAGCATTAGATGAAAAAGGCACAAAAATGAACATACTTAAAGATACAAACTTTCACACAAACCAACAAACTATACAAACAACAAAACACCACCAGAATCATAAACCACCACATATAAGCAAACTATATAATAAAAACCTAATCTTTAGGATAAAAGTAACAACCTTATGAGGAGGAGAAGAAGACAAGTGATCCATGTAAGCTTTCCTCTCTAACTTAGGCACAGGAGGAAGCTGAGGCACATTAAGAACAATGTCAACACACAAATTCCCAAGTGTAGCAACATCTACATCTTTACTAAAACCACCCAGATTCCTCAATCTTTCACTACTATTACAACTATTTATAAATGACCCATTATTAATATTACTATTGTTACTCAAATTAGGTGAATTTGAGCACACATGGAGCTCAATTCCTCTACAATTGATGGTTGAATTTTTGTGGGTTTTTGTTGAATTGGAGGGAAATTGAAGGTGGATTGAATTAGGGTTTGTGGGGAGGAGTGAAAAAGAGGGCATCTTTATTGCATTGGAAGAAATTAGGGTATGCATTCAATTGGGGTTTTGGATTTAATTTAAGATTTTGGGTATTAATAAAGTTTGAATCTTTATTGCTTGTTTTTGTTGTTGTGGGATTTTTTGCAGGCCATGCAAATGCTAGTTTTTAGTCTTCACTATAATGCAGTCTCATCTCACAATAGATTAAATACCACCATTTTTAGGCTGTAATCTAATTTAGTTCAGTTTTAATAAGTTAAGTTAAGTTCGGTTCAGGTTTAATAAATTCAATACAATTTAATTTGGTTTTAATAGTTCAATACAATTCAGTTGTAATAATTCTATCTTTCCTCGTTGCAATAAGTTTCGTTTAGGTTGTTTGTATGAAATGTGCGCACAAAAATCATTGATTCTTTCAACCTCATATTTGCATAAGAGAGCTTTAACCACTTGAGCTGGTTCCGCTTAGTTCATTCTAAGTAGTTGTAATAAGTTTAGTTTAGTTTTAGTAAGTTCATTTGGATTCTAATTACTTCAGCTCAATTAAGTTTACATATGGATAAACTACTTATATGCTTCAAAAAACAAAAAAAAAAAAAATTAGTTTTTGTTTCTTGAGGACTCACCATCTATTTCAATTCATTTCTACTAAGTTTAATTTATTTCAAATGTTCGTCAAAGATGCACATGTCCATACTAAGTGTTTAACATGTCGTAAGCCTATCTTGTTATATGGTACAATCATAATTATAAGGTCACTAAAGGTATGCTTGATCATTTTTGATATACTCCGAATATGAAAGTTTTTGGAATAAGGCATCCAAAATATTTAGAATGAACTATTGAAGTAAGAACGCGGTAAAACATAGCCGAAAAATAGCTTATACGGTTTGTTTTGTCGATAGTGCACAAGTCTAGAGTACTTTCAATATCTTGATATAATGATATGTTCTCATGTCACCTTTGACATAATGGTATCATTCTCACCTTCTAATGGTAAGATGTGGGGTTCGATTCTTATCTACAGCTCTTCGTTTCATAACACCAAAACAAAAACATTGGACAATAACCATGTTATTTGGTTTTTTTGTTATTTGTTTTTTTTTGTTGTTTGTGTTCTTTATATTTAAGCAAAAAAAATTTTAACCAAAAAAAATAAAATATTCAAGCAATAAAAAAGCCGTTGGTTATGGTCCGTATAACTGTATAAACGGTCAGTCTGACATACCATGTCCCAAGGATGGCTTTGTCATTCCACCTTACCATTGAATTTCATCACTTTTATCCCTCAAAACATTAATACTTTGTTACATTTTCCCACCTTCTTTTTCGGTCTTTTCTGATCCATCTCCAAACTCCTACACCCCAGGTATACTTACAATCTTGAATTATATCATTTGATGATTCTTATGTAGACACATTATCTAGATTCTTAAGTACCTTTTTCTTTCATTTTGACTATCATATCATGTGGCATTTCATGAAGTAATCACCTTTACATTGTGGCAATATATTTGATGGTGTTAGAATTCTGTTATTTGAGGTTTGTTCATGAATTCTATGATGGGTTATGTTGTTTAGAGGCATTGCTGAATTGGGTGTTGCTTAAATTTGATCTTTGTTGCCTGATAAGAATAAAGTTTTTTGTTTTTGATGGGTTGGATTGAGTTGAGATTGTGAAAAATGGGTTTGTCTTGAGAATGCAGTGATTGATAGTAGTTGGTTGGTTGTGTGTGTTATTAATGAGCAACAATGTGGTAGTTCTTCGTTTATTGATTGGTGTGAGGAATGTTGAATTTGGCATCTTTTGTGGATTATAGGGTCTGATTTTGGAATGGGACTGTCAGCTTTGATCAGGAGGCATTGGGGCTTGTGTTATCGCCATAAGCTGGATTATAATTTGGCTTGCCCAACTGGATTTTGTGCTTCATTTTAGGAACTTGTATATGTAATAATATATGGCTGTGAAAGGAACTTCCCCCATTAGAGTGGAGAGTAATATACAGGGAATTGCGGTCGTGTTGAGATTAGCAGTGTGTGAGTGGCTATTGCTGTGTCTTTTGCTGTTTGATGCAGCATTTTCATATTTTCTGACTAAGTTTGCTCAGTATTGTGGGCTACAATTACCTTGCATATTGTGCTCGAGGCTCGACCATGTTTTCGGCAAAGAGGAGCCGGATTTTTACAAGAATCTGCTTTGTAATGACCACCGATCAGAAATATCGTCTTTAGTTACCTGTCACTACCATGACAAGCTTGCAGATATTCACGAACTGTGTGATGAATGTCTCTTGTCATTTGCAAAGCAGGAGTCGAATGAAGAAACATACAAACATTTGGTGGGTGAACCGGGACCGGATTGTTTCCAGACACCATTCCTAAGTATGGATTATGGTTCTGGTACTTTGACTACACGGTTATGTTCGTGTTGTTCTAAACCATGGAGAACTAGACCGCATGTACAGAAGCTGGCTAACACCAGACCTTCTGCTTCTTTTTCTAAGCCAAATATTCCGTTGCCTAAGTCAGCTGGACATAGATTCCTGAACCGTCAAGATGGCTTGAAGAAGAAAAAGGACCGGTTTTCTCTGTCCACTACACCTCTTGTCCTTGGAAGTAAGGATTATGATACCTTGTCTCATATGGGTTATACCGAGGTGAAGATTACTTCAGATTCGGATTCTGATTTTCTATTTTCTGATGATGAGGACATGCTACCTGCACCGAGAGATAGGAGAAATGTTATAGATGAGTTCATTTCTCACCGAGGATCCAAATTCTTACCTAAAAGCCAGTATGATGACCTTCATCCAACAGCACCACTTCAGAAACCAACTCATACCACAGGCATGCTTATGCATCCTGATCTTGAGCCTGAAAAGGGTGAAACCACCACTCCCAAATTTTATGTACCCAGTGGTGATTTAAGACACATTTATGGGGATGTCAACTGGAAACAAACTCACAAGAAACCCAGCCCCCCTCTAACTAGATTTGGTTCAATGGAGGATATTCCTCTTATATCCAGTGCTCCAGGGATTCCATCTGTTGAGTCAGTAAATGAGAGGGACACAATTTCTCTACCAAAGAACTTTGGTAATCCAGGTTTACCAGAGCTCATTGACAAAATTGGTTTCCCATCAAACAACCTGCAATTTGCCGTAGAATCATCGAAAGCCAACTGTAAGCTGATTTTTCTTATTCTCTTTCTTGTTTTGATGTTCAAGTCTAGACTCTCTTTAAACTTCTCGTATTTCGCTTTGTCTAGTTCTATTAGCTTATTGATTTCATTTTGTAAATATATTCTCAGGGTTAGACTCTGGGGAAAATGGTGATATCAGAAATGCATCCACTATAAGTAAGTGGGGATCTTTTGATTTGCATAACATCACAACTCGGATGGGCATCGATGCTGATCAAATGAGGAAAGATAGTGCAGTTATGACCAGTAGTTGTCCTGTCATTGGTGCGAGAGACCTTGCCTTTAGTAAGGAAGTGAAAGCATCTTCTAGTTCTGCAGAACTTGATAAAAATGATTGCATTACGCCGGGATCAACAGAGGAAACTAGCACTTTAAAAGCCTCACCATGCGAAACTCCTACAGTTAAGGGGCATGCTGATGGACCATCGATAAATGAGGCTCCTTGTTCCATTGGATCTCTGATGAGTTCAAGATCATCTAGTATTGAGAGGTCTCGTTCTCTTGAATCTTCAGAACTAAGTGTCAGTGAAATCGAAGGTGAAAATCGTGTTGATAGGCTGAGACGGGAGGTTAAACATGATAAGAAACGCATTAGCAATTTGTACGAAGAGCTAGAAGAAGAGAGAAATGCAGCAGCAATTGCTGCTAATCAAGCAATGGCTATGATAACCAGGTTGCAAGAGGAAAAGGCTGCTCTACACATGGAAGCCCTCCAGTATTTGAGGGAGATGGAAGAGCAAGTTGAGCATAATGAGGAGGCGCTAGAAAAGGCTAATAGGACGATTGATGAGAAGGAAAAAGAAATACAGGACTTGGAAGCAGAGCTAGACTACTTTAGGATAAATTATCGTGATGATTTTCCGGACGACTACAGTACTAATGGGATGGATATGGAAGACGTACAGGGTTCTTCTGGGAATTTGGAGGATGTACAGGGTTCTTCTGGGAATTTGGAGGATGTACAGGGTTCGTCTGGGAATTTGGAGGATGTACAGGGTTCTTGTGTGGAAACCATTAAAACTGAGAAGTCATAGAGCCGCGATCATGGCCCACTGACATTTTAATGCCTTACAATGTTCCAGAGCTTGCAGGGTATATTCTCTTCACTTTTGTTTTTTGCTTAGTGTGTCAGTTCTAGTTGATCCTTCTGCATGTGTCTCATTATGATGATTCAGCAAACTGCCGAAAGGTTAAGTGTTCAATTAGATTATAATATTACCATTCAGTTTGCCTCCTGATTTGTATTTTGTGTCTTAGATAGTCAGATGGCAAACAGAAATAGATACAACACACTAAGAATCTCACCTAATCATGTTTAACCTGTCCGATCTACTGTGGATGTTGAAATGACGGAGTTAAACCGAGATATCCTCCGAATGCGTTAGTTCATACATTTCACTACATTAAGGTTCTAGTTTTTTAATCAAGATGTTAAAATTGAGAAAAGTGTTGTCCAAATTGTCAGCATTCGAGTTTTTGACCTCTTTGAATGACAGAGCACCTGCTCGTATAGGCCAACCTGCAGGTTTTCTGGATTACAATTATCTCTATGAGCAAATTCTGGAATGTCGGTCTGGTCAAGTTTAAGCACTAATGGTTTCTAGAGACAATATTAACAATTTGAATTGCTTATTTGCTTGTATAGGCTATAGCCAGTGCAACAAAAATAGTTGCACCAGACCTCTTTATTTATTTTTATGTTACGACAAATCTTGTTTTCTGACCTTTATTTCCTGGAAGCAGGTCTGAGCTGGAAGGAAAGACTCAAATTAGCACAGTTTGGTACAACTGGCTGGAAGAGAGTCAATAGCTGCTCAGACTCTGAAATGGATGGCGGGCTTGGCACCGATTAAGTATCAGCTCGATACTTCAGACAATCAGCTGTAGATACCGGAAAAACTCGCCTGTCAGTTTCATCTTTCCTAGGGTGCTTGCTTTTTTGGTTAGAGGACCTGCTACTCTTCTTATTGATATTTCTTGTAGCTGAGTGATCAAACTGTAGATGGGTATGCCTTCTGTGATATGTGTTCGTTGTTCCCCAAGGTCAGGTCCAATCAGCCTTTGTGCTCCTCGCTGCACCCACTATGTACAATTTTGAGCTAATATTGGTGTTTGCTGTATCGTAATACTCACAGCTGAAAGAAACACTTTTTTTCGACTAGCCTTTGTATATACAGTTTTTCAGGACCCTTTTTCCACTGGTATACTAATTGCTAGGCCTGTGTTTGATGTAAACTCGAAGAGGCACTGCGATGACTGTTTCCCCTTATGCTGTTTGATGTTTCAAAACTATATAGTGTATATGTCTGCAATAGTGTTACTTTGTCTATAGTTTTAACCTTGGATAATGAAATTTCCCACCTGAAAGTTTACACACATATTTCGGCATCAAAATGAATTATTTCTAATTTGGAACAACTTCACCCCTTATGCGACTGCGAGTTTACCGAGCCAGAAGTTGCTAGAGGATTTTTTTTTATTTCTTAATTTTTCTAAAAAGAGAATTAAATTACCTTCAAACAATCATTACTTGTGTATGGTTCGAATTCTTTTGTTATAGTTTATTCTTTTCTAGTGCTAATTTGTTGCAGAAATTTTGATTGAACCTTCATTTCTTTTTGATTCCTTTTCGTAAGATGTCTGCCAAAAGATGAACGTTATTACGGAGTACATGATTATTAACAATTCTTTTCTTTTTCCAATGAAATATCTTGAACATTTCAATATGGAGTATTATACAAGTTGACTCTTCATCCTCCTGCGTTCTTTACTAATCGAGTCATTCAATATTGGTTTTAGTCTTGATTCATTAGATTATTTATCTATTAAGTAGAATAATTCTAGATCTACCGTTCCTAGTGGTTATATTTTATTTCTTGCAGTTTCCTTTTGTTAGTTGGGTACAAGGGCTACATGCACAAATCGTCTGACAAGTTTTCCTTTAGTATATAATCAATCAAACTCCAGATTGTTAAAACGTAGGAGCTTGGCAAGTCGTTGACTCCATTTTTTTTTTCTTCAAGTCAGAAATCCCAAAGTTTCCCTGTTTCATCAGACAGGAAGTCATGTTTGAGCTTGGCATTTCGTTGCCTTTAAGTGTTCTTTTTATCCTCACATGTCTTCTCATACTCTTCGTCAACAAGATCATCGCTAAGAAAACAGCAAAAACTTCAAAATGTACCGGTACAAACTTGCCGAAATCTTATCCTCTTGTTGGTCATTTTATTGCTTTCTACCAGCACAAAAATGACAGATTCTCATGGCTTATAAACCTCATAGTCTCTTCTCCATCCTCAACCTTCACTATCCACCGTCCCTTTGGAAAACGGATTATCATGACTGGCAACCCGGCCAACGTGGAACACATACTTAAGACTCAGTTTCCTGTTTATCAGAAGGGTCCTTATCAAAAGACCATTCTTAAAGACCTCCTAGGGGATGGGATATTCAATGTTGATGGTGAGAAGTGGAAGTTCCAAAGGCAGGTAGCCAGCTATGAATTTAACACTAAATCATTGCGAAGATTCGTAGAAAATGTTGTCGATTCTGAGCTCTATGGTAGGTTGATTCCAATCCTGTCTGATGCTGCCAAAAATCGAACGGTCCTTGATCTCCAGGACATACTCCAGAGGTTTGCATTTGACAATATCTGCAAGATAGCTTTTGGATATGACCCTAAATACTTGTCACTCTCTTTGCCACAAGCTAAATTTGCTGTGGCTTTTGAGGATGCTGTTGTGATCAGCAGCGAAAGATTCAGAACATTCTTCCCAATCTTATGGAAAATCCGTAGATTTCTCAATATTGGATCCGAGAAAAAGCTCAAAGAAGCAGTTATTGAGATCCTCAAATACGCCAATTCCCTCATAAGACAGAAAAAGCAGGAGATGATGAAGCAGTCAGGGGGACATTCCTCATCAGAAGCAGAGGACTTACTTTCAAGGTTTCTCAACTCTGGCCATTCAGATGAGACATTTGCCGCAGACATTGCCATCAGCTTTATACTTGCTGGCAGGGACAGCCCTTCATCTGCTTTAACATGGTTTTTCTGGTTACTCCACAAAAACAAACAAGTAGAAGAAGAAATTGTCAGAGAGATAAACAACAACAGGGAAACACAGAACAAAAAAACAGTGCATTCTTGTTCTTTTGAAGAAGTAAAAGACATGGTATATACACATGCAGCCATATGTGAGAGCATGAGGTTCTATCCACCCGTGGCTGCAGACACCAAGGAGGCTATGAAGGATGACGTGTTGCCAGACGGAACTGCAGTGAACAAGGGTATGTGGGTGATTTACTACCCTTATGCTATGGGTAGGCTGGAGAGCATATGGGGCCCAGATTGGACCACGTATCGGCCTGAGCGGTGGCTGGAACTGGAGAAGGGGATTATAGGAGAAGGGAAGTGGAAGTTTGTACCTCGTGATCCATATTCATACCCTGTGTTTCAAGCTGGACCTCGGGTGTGTCTTGGCAAGGAGATGGCATTCTTGCAGATGAAGAGGGTGGTTGCTGGTATCCTGGAGAAGTTTAGAGTGGTTCCGGCAGTGGAGGAAGGGTTCGAGCCAGTTTATATACCCAACCTAACGTCAAAGATGAAAGGTGGTCTGCCTGTAAGGATTGAAGAGAGGGTCGAAGTAAAGTGATCAGGTTCTATTGTGTAATGTCTGTTACCTCTTCCAGCTGCTTTTTTGTTTCCCGTGTCTGTTTGATGTTGATTGTTGCTAAACTCAATTTTCTAATTAAAAGTGACTTTTAGCAAGCTACCATGAATCTCCCCTCCTCTTTCTCGTTTCCTTTTCTGGTTTTTGGGAGGTCAATCAGGTTACATAGCTGATGAAAAATACCCAACCAGTAAGCTAGAGTGAAGTTGGTGCTCATAGAAGAGAATCCTAGATAATGGTTCTGTGCATATGAAGTTCTTGGCTAATTTTTTTTTTTTTACAAAGAATAAGATCATTCACATAGAAATGTCAAGAGCTAAAAGTCTATCTTAGCCTACAAGGAGCTCAGAAGGGGCATTTATCTGTTCTCATCAAGTATACTTGGTGAGACGCAGCAAAGAGACATGACAGAGATGGTTTTAGAACAATTCAAAAGTCAGGTTTAATAGAAAAGATAGCCAGAAGCAAAATTTATTGAAAATAAAGCCTTACATGCATGCTAGTACTAAGGAGCTCTAAACTGAGGAGAGCTGCATATAGTTCAGGACTCTTTGCATTCTCACGCAAAATCTGCTTGCTAGCAAATTTTTTTTACTCTGTCAACTTACTCGTACTCCTGTTTCTATGGATCGGTGTGAACTTGGACGGTCACTGGTGGTCATTTACTCCCCAGATATTGGTGTCCAGTGTTCCAAAGCATATATATAATCCTGTACATTAGTACATATAATTCCTGCACGGCTGCACCTTGGATAATTTTTATTTCTCGTAAAGTTTTAAGCACAGATTTGGATGCCGCAATGAAATATGCAAAGCATCTTTGGACAATTCACCAACTCGGTAAATTCTGCATTCTTTTGGATCAAGTTCCCTCCTTACGCGAGTTTATCAAAGCAAAAAGTACTACCTGATTTATTCGGTAGCTTATGCTATTCCACCTTCAGATTAATCTTCTCAAATTTCCCTCTTAGATTTTGTTTTCAAACTTATCTTTATAACCTTCATTACTTGCTTGATGGTTCTAGAATACTTGTAGCTGATTATTCCTTAAGACTACAGTTTGACCCGTATCTTTTAGTCAGATGTCTGTCAAGAGATGAAACGTCATACATGACGTTCTAACATTTTTACATGGAGAAGTGCTAGAAGTATATAATGTCAACTCTTCTTCCTGATATTTTAATCTTTCGTTCTCTTTTCTTTCGTAAATCATACGGAGTACATTTTAACTCAAATATTTAGCTGTTGTCTTGGTTCCTTAGAATACTTGTCAATTAAGTTGAAAAAGAGCTCTTACTGCTGCTATTCGTGCAGTCATATCTCATTTCTTGTGTTTCCTTTTGCTTATTGGGTTCTTACTGTCACAAACTTCGTCAATTTATGCAACTGTCAGCCATACTTTCCTCCATATAAATAAATCAAACTCAGGATCATTACAACATAGATAGAAATCCAAGGTTCTCCCAGGTTAGAGAGAAAAAAGAAACTATTATCAAACTAGAAATCATGTTTGAGTTTGGCCTTTCCTTGCCTTTAGGTTTACTTTATATCCTCCCATGTCTTTTCATACTATTCATCAACAAGATCATCTTTTTAAAAACAGCAAGAACTTCAAAATCTATAGATATAAACTTTCCCAAATCTTACCCACTTATAGGTCATTTTGTTGCCTTCTACCAGCACAAAAATGACAGATTCCTATGGCTCACAAACCTCATAGTCTCTTCTCCATCCTCCACCATCACTATCGACCGTCCTCTCGGGAAACGGAGTATCCTTACCGGCAATAGTGCCAATGTGGAGCACATACTCAAGACTCAGTTTCCCCTTTATCAGAAGGGCCCTTACCAGCGGGCCATTTTACAGGACCTCTTAGGGAATGGGATATTCAATGTTGATGGTGAGAAGTGGAAGTTCCAAAGGCAAGTAGCCAGCTACGAATTCAACACCAAATCATTGCGGAAATTCGTGGAGACTGTTGTCGATTCTGAGCTCTATAATAGGTTGATTCCAATCCTGTCTGATGCTGCCAAGAATCAGACAGTCCTTGATCTCCAGGACATACTGCAGAGATTTGCATTCGACAATATTTGCAAGATAGCTTTTGGATATGACCCTGAATACTTGTCACCCTCTTTGCCTCAAGCTAAATTTGCTGTGGCTTTTGAGGATGCTACGATGTTTAGCAGCCAAAGATTCAGAACCATGTTCCCAATCTTGTGGAAAATCCGTAGATTTCTCCATATTGGGTCCGAGAAAAAGCTCAGAGAAGCAGTTCTTGCGGTCCGAGAATTCGCCAATTCCCTCGTTAGACAGAAAAAACAGGAGATGAAGAATAGTTTAGATGAAAAGCCCTCATCAGAAGCAGAAGATTTACTGTCAAGGTTTCTCAAATCCGGCCACTCGGATGAGAAATTTGTCACAGACATCGTCATCAGCTTCATGCTTGCTGGCCGGGACACCACTTCATCTGCTTTAACATGGTTTTTCTGGCTCCTCCACAAAAACAAACAAGTAGAAGAAGAAATCGTAAAAGAGATAAACAAGAATAGGGAAAAACAGAACAAGAAAAAAGAGCATTCTTCTGCTTTTGAAGAAGTAAAAGACATGGTGTACACCCATGCAGCCTTATGCGAGAGCATGAGGATATATCCACCAGTTGCTGCAGACACAAAGGAGGCCACAAAGGATGATGTTTTGCCAGATGGAACTCCGGTGAAAAAGGGTATGTGGGTGACTTACCATCCTTATGCTATGGGTAGGCTGGAGAGCATATGGGGCCCAGATTGCGCCAAGTATCGGCCTGAACGGTGGCTGGAACTGGAGAATGAGATTCAAGGAGAAGGAAAGTGGAAGTTCGTTCCTCGTGACCCATATTCATACCCCGTTTTTCAAGCTGGACCTAGGGTGTGTCTTGGCAAGGAGATGGCATTCTTGCAAATGAAGAGGGTGGTTGCTGGCATCCTGGAGAAGTTTAGAGTGGTTCCGGCAGTGGAGGAAGGGTTCGAGCCAGTGTATATACCCAACCTGACGGCAAAGATGAAAGGTGGTTTGCTTGTAAGGATTGAAGAAAGGATTCAAGTAGACTAATCAGGTTCTAGTCATCTGTTGTGTAACGTATGTGTAACTTTTATAGCCTATTCCAGCTACGTCTTATGTCCATGTTTTGTTTTAGTTGCTAAAATTTAATTTGCTTATTGATAATCAATTCTAGCTTGTGGTGATGAGTGCAAGTATTCAGGGTCATATCCAAAAGCAGAAGTACATATACTGTCAAATGTAAGCTTTTGGAGTATTGAAGACCAAGGAATGTTTTGTTCTTGGCCGGAGAGTCGGAGACCTCTGACAGGGTAATCGGATCATCGATCAGAGAGCTCGTAGTTAACGACAGTTTTGTCAAACGATTAAGTATTGAAGTCAAGGTCCATCACTATAACAACTTGAGCATCATCTTGTATATATTTACTTTAATGTAATAATATAAATGGTTTATCTTAACCTTGTTTTCCTGACCTGAGCTTATCAGTTCACAGTTGAGATGACCATCTGCCGCCTTAGCTTGTCTCCATTAGCAGTTAGTCAATTACTAGTAGCACTTAGCCATTAGCACCTTCTCCGTGCAAGATTACTAATGAAACTAACTACTACGATATATTCATGCAGTAGATCAGACAAGGAAGCATGGAGGAGAGATAGATAAATCATACATAGATAGTGATAGTCTCCACTTTGAGCAAGAAATACCCGCCTTCCCTTCCATTGCAAATTGCATGGCTTACCTACTTACTAAAAGTTTCGGTTGAGAGAGATAAACTCTCAATCTGATTATACAGTTTTAAGTTTTTACTGTCCTTTTGCTGACATGCTATGAAGCTAGGACACCTCATTTAAAGCTTAAAACAAACATGAGTATGACCCCTGGACACTTCATTTAAGCTTACAACAAGCCGAATTTTGTAACAAAGTCGAACACTTGGAGACACACCTGTGTCGAACAATGTAGATCGAGTCCATTGAACATAGGTGACATGTAGTAGAAAAGTAGAAATATTGTAGCCTACTGAGCATGGCCTCTCACATCTTTTAATTTTAACTTCTGAATATAGGATATATTAGAGAACATGTGGCAGGGAGATGGCCAAAATGGTGAAGAGAGAGTTTCCATGGACTCCACATCTGATTCAAGAGCTTTTAACGAATTAGGTGGTAGACAAATCACAATATCAATACTTCCACCCCCTTCATACCCTGGATAAGCAGCTAGTACCGCACCAAATTTGAACGCATACCCGCTACGAACTGCTACCGGTTTCCCTAGTCCGAAGGCGTTACCATACATATTAAATTTTGATGAGCTTATAACCATTATGTTGTCAGGATTGAACTACGTAGCACCCTGGTAAACAGATGGAGGCTTCAACCATCCATTGGCATAATCACGAGCTTCTTTGTCATTGTTAATTTCAACCGATTTATGCAACAGGGATGCTGCCCAGCCTAGATTGTTTTCAAGCAATTCACGTATTAGTACTTTGTTGTCGTGGAGGTAGAAAAAATTGCCAAAATCATGTCTAGGATATGATGCACTTGACATGCGCCTCTCCTTAGTAGCTACTCCCATAATGCAATTTTGTGACCTGATCATAAGGTAGGCAGTTTGCTCGAACAATCAACCTCCAAACAAGTGCTACTAAGGCCTGAAAGGAGGAGATATTCTTGGTATTACTTTCCGCGCCAGCTTTGGCGTTTAGCCTTGCTAAAGACTCAGCTGAAAAATGGAATAACCTCTCTCGATTTTAAGTCTCTTCGTGCCTAGTTACAAATTCATAGGGATCGGTATAGGGAAGCATGGCTGCTGCACCATACCTATTAGAAAAGCACGGGCTATGGATTGGCAGGAATGACTAAGAAACCTGCTTAGCCTCTTCTCTATGTACTTCGGACCATAAGTTCCAGAAATGCCAATATGAGGCTCCATCTAGGATTGCATGATTTACGGAGCAACCAATGAATATGATATCAAAGGTCGAGAGTGGCCAACTGGCCATCATGGTTAACGGCCTTATGGTGGTCAGAAAATGAATGAACCACCTGTGGAATATCAATTGGTGTGTGGATGTCATATATAATCATGTTTAAAGTGGCATAGATGAACCTAGCTCCGTTGCCCTTGTTGCAATCTACAAAGACTAAGCACTCTTGGCGCTCATCGTCGATCTGTGTGACAAACTCACCCGCCAATGGGTAGAATTGAGAGATGAGTGACATAGAGTCCTTAAGACTTTCAAGGAGTTTGTGAGTAGAGTATTCTTTATCATATAGATGTGACGGTTTGACAAACATTAGGCCAAATTGTAAGTAGTGTAAGGAGTGCATAGCCAAGTCCATCGGACCCAAGTAGTAAGGTTGTTTTAATTCCTCGATCGACGTTAAACTTTGGCTTGACGAAGCATGCATTCTGAAATGTTTTTAACGTTTGCTGAACTCATCTTACAATCTTCCTACGCTTGAGTTCTAAGCCAATGGAGATGGTTAGTGCTCAACTAGCCTCGTAAGCCTTTATTGGAGAAACTTCATGAGCACGAAGCATCACCGAATTGGCCTAACTTCATCACTTGCATTAACTAACATTTTAAATCTAGTTTTAAGTGAATGCATAAAACTTCACCTATGAACGATCTCTTTCTTAGACAACAAATACAAAAGCCACGTTTGAGTTAGCAAGTTATTTTCATATTTGGTTTTTATCGCCCTGTTGCTTAGTCCTCATACTCTCCATTAAGTTTAAGTGAATGCATAGTCCTCATATTTGCGTATGTGGTCTGTGATGAATATCATTCTTACAAGTTTACGACGTTTAAAGTTGCTAATAAACCGATTCTATGAGAGATTATCTCAACCGCACGACTGGATTCTAAGAAACACAACGGGAGCCAAGTTAGCCAACTAATTAGTTGTTACATCTGGTACCGTGGTCCTTGGTTTTCGATGCTGTAAATGTGCCGTTGTCACTTGTTTGTCTGGTACAAGAAGTTGGTCTTTAGCTTGCTTTTTTCGAAATTGTTCATGTAGACAAGTGTTTGGGTAATAGGATAGGCGATTTGGCCTCTCATAAACTTCTTGACCATCTAACAAAAAAATCCCAAAACGGTCCCTGAGAGGAAATATAAAGTACTCATTTTGTATGAGACAGTTTTAAACTTGTCAATTTTTGTTTTGAAATAGTCACTTTAAATACAAATTTGATAAAAGCGATCACTTTAATTCAATTAATTACTAAATCAATTGAATTAAAATTACATTATCTATTTCTTTAAAAGAAAACCTTATTTTTCAAGGAGGAACTAGTTTTTGGCCATGTGAAATTCACGGGGTTGTTTTGTAATAACTATTTTGTATTTTTTATAACTCGAATTGAGTTAAACATGATCATTTAATGTTGCCAACTTGGCGATGTCATCATTGTATTGAGACTTGTGTAATGACATTTGGTAATTGACGTGACATGCTTCTAGGCTTACAACGCCTTTTAATAGATACTTCATATAGTATAGATAGTATAGATAGTATAGATAGAGGATGCACTTGAATACAATTTAGGCCTCGATAACTGGCCCCAATAAGTACAACATTTTAGTAATGATATCACACATTTGTCACTACAAGACTGCAAGTGAATCCAACCTGAAATGACCAGCTCCGTATGCAACCGAACCGAACTGCCCGTTACCACGTCTTGGGGGAGTGGGGTTTCTCCAATTAGCTAGCCGTGTGGTGTATGCGTGATTGCTACCCATTGCCGCACAATATATAACTTACATCTTTCCTAATCATGGTTTCTATAGTCTTATAAATAGATACATCAAGATGATAGTAGCATATAACATGTTTTCGTGTTCGCTCAAGAACTGTTCTACCTAGACGAACAAAATTGAGCCATGTTAAACCTCATAAGCATCATGTTCTTTTTTCCATCTTTGCTGCTTATGGTCCCATTGTTTCTCATATTCTTCTCTCCAAAAACACCAAAAACTTCCCACACTAGACGTACCAACTTGCCCAGATCATTTCCTCTAATTGGTCATTTGATTGCCTTCCTTCAACAAAAGAGAAAAGACAGATTCCAATGGCTTTCAGACCTTATTGTCTCCTCCCCATCCTCCACCTTCGTAGTTGACCGCCCCTTTGGGGGACGGAACATCCTTACTGGCAATCCGGCTTCAGTGAAGCACATCCTAAAGACCAATTTTCCGAATTACCCGAAAGGACCTCATCACATATCCGTTTTCAAAGACCTATTCGGAGATAGCCTCTTCATTGGTGAGGGTTGGAGGTTTCAAAGGGAAGTTGCTAGCCATGAATTCAACTCCACTTCCTTGACAAAATATGTTAATAAAGTGGTCGATTTCGAACTATATGAGAGGCTGATTCCGTTACTATCCGAAGCTGCAGTGAGCAAGAGGGTCCTTGACCTCCAGGATATCCTCCTAAGGTTTGCATTTGACAATATTTGCATGGTCGCATTTGGCTATGACCCGGAATACTTGTCATCCTCTTTGCCGGAAGCTAAATTTGCTACAGCTTTTGAAGATGCAATAATGATCAGTGGCATGTGGTTTAAAAGCCTTCTCCCAATCTCATGGAAGGCTTGTAGATTTCTCAATATTGGAAATGAAAGAAGGCTTAAAGAGGCAATTAAGGAAATCCGGGAATTCGTCACTTCCCTTGTCAGACTAAAAAAACAACAAGGTATCTCTTCAGAAACAGAAAATAACATACTAACAAGATTTCTTAAATACGGTAACTTGGATGAGAAATTGGTTACTGACATCGTGATTGCAATCATCCTTGCTGGTCGAGACACAACATCAGCTACCTTAACATGGTTCTTTTGGCTTCTCCACAAGAACAAACACATTGAAGAAAAAATAATAATAGAGATAAACAACAACAAAAAGAATAAAAATGTTATTGAAGAATTAAAAGACATGACATACACCCATGCAGCTCTTTGCGAGAGCATGAGGTTGTATCCACCAGTACCTATAGACAGCAAGCAAGCGGCCAACGACGATATATTACCTGACGGCACACCAGTGAAAAAGGGCACGTTGGTGAGTTTCCTTCCATACGCAATGGGGAGGTCGGAAAGGATATAGGGTCATGACTGGGCCGAGTACCGGCCTGAGCGGTGGCTGGAAGTGGAGAAGTCTGAAGGACTAGGGGAAAAAAAGTGGAGGTTCGTGCCTCGTGACTCATATTCATACCCAGTTTTTGAAGCTGGACCTAGGATTTGCCTTGGAAAAGAGATGGCCTTTTTGCAAATGAAGAGCGTAGTTGCTGGTATTCTAAGCAGGTTCAAGGTGGTTCAGGCGGTGAAGGAAGGGTTTGAGCCGCTCTATGTTGCGGAAATGACAGCCAAAATGGAAGGTGGATTTCCGGTAAGATTTGAAAAGAAGGTTGAAATAGAGTGAACGCGCGACTGTGGTGTATCTTGTCCTCCTCCATGCTTCCTTGGTGTACACTTAAGACCACGTACTTCATGACAAATTGACAAGTTAAAAACACTACACCAAACACTGCATGAGTAGTCCTGTTCAATTCGTTTAGTTGTCTGTCAATTAAAGTTTGCAAATGGTTTTCCAAGAATATGTCTCGTAGAAGCCAAATAAGAAATACAATACATAACATGTTTGTTAACTATTTCGATCATGTCAAAAAGATATACATGTTGTAAAATTTATTGAAACTGCTCGACCTCGAAAGTAAATTCACGTCTAGCCAGAGCTGTCCGTTTTACCTTTGACTCTATTTGTTCATGGAGTTCCTTTTTTTACATTCTTTTAGTTGACTGAACAAACATCTGTTTAAGCATGCATTGCCAGTTTTGTAATGGTCAATACTCAAAACATTTAGTTACGAATACATATAACTGACAGAAAGGGAAAGAAACCAGCACATCTAATTCTATTGCATGTATGAGTAACGAATAACATTGAATGCATAATTATGCGCATGAAAAATACACGAGTTTGTGGACTAAGCGTGGTTTAGTTTTGTCTTTTGGCTTTTGCCGCAATTATGTATGGAGACAACAGAGAGATAGAAAGTCATCATTCTACAACGACGTCAAGATTCATATGTCATCGAGGCACTGCTACCAGCCTACCATATTTATCATGATTCATGAAGTGCTAGTATTGCCTTTGCTTCCAGCACAATGTGATGGCTTCTACCACCAACTATTTCCAACTTACAAGTATGCCATACCCACCCTTAAGAATTAAACTTTCCTGTCCTACTCAAGTGACACGAATTGAAAGCCATGAATAAAATTTATGCGATCTTGATATTTTGTAAATACTTTAAATCTAATGATATTAATTTCGAAATTTTCAAAAAAAAAAAAAAGTTACACGAATTACCATTTTTTTATATAAATAAAACGCAAGAGTTGAGTCATTCATATTGAGCAATTTCTGCTAAAGCCAAAATATCTTGCGGAAAGTCCCATACAAAAGTAGATCAACTTCGTTCAAAGAGGACACTCTAGTCATACAAAAGTAAATTTATGCTAATGTGATACCTTAGCTTGGTACACAACCACTACAATTGGTATTTTTTACTCGTCCAATTTGCTCAATTTGTTGTTTGACATTATTGAAGGTGCTACTTTAATCAAATTTGATCACTCTACTTTGTTATATTACATTTCCCCTTCTTATTTCCCCTCCAACAAAAATAATAATTCTCTTTTAAAATCTACAGTTTTATTTAAAGTAAACTAAGAATCAAAAAATAAAGGTAGAAAATTCTATAGGTGTCCACAATGAAAAGTATGAGTCTTATATTTTTTATTATGAATAAACAGGGAAAATGAGGAGCGAAAATATAGCATAAGAAAGTATAAAAAAAGAACCAATCTAAAGAAAAGCCACAATATATATAGTAGAAAAATAGAGTGAAAATATAGGGAAATAAAAAATTGGAGAACAACTAATTAATAGAGTTATAACGGTCTCTGTATTGGGTGCAATATTGGCCAACCCAAGTAATGTTTGCATTATTGTTGTCCAACAATGATGTAGCTAGGGAATAATATTGGTCAATTGTCCAAAGTTGGATTATTTGAATCCAATTTGTCTTAAAAAATTTAGTTATGTAAAATTATTTTTATGTTTAAATTTTATATTTTATTTTATTTTATACAATTAATAATTGATGGTCTAAATATTACCTCGATGTACATAAAAAAGCAAATACAACAAAACTAGCTAGTTAGTATTAATAAGGGCGACGAATAACTCTCGAAAAATATATTACACATGTTATCATCTTATAGGCTGAACATCATCATAATCACAAAACTTCAATATCACCAAAGAAACCAACTTATTTGCAAGGGATATTTCCTTAGGAATCCTCTATCTCAAAAATGCATGTTTCTCATCTCTTGTCTCATGTCCTCGTTATGTGATATATCAACTGAGACAGAAGAATTGCAATAAGGATATATCTCATCTCATTTCTACTTTCTTTATTGTTTTTCCATAACTTCTTGATTTCTTTTATGAGCTTTTTAAATTTTGCTTTTGTCCCCATCCCCCTCAATTTTCAGATATTAAAGTTTCCCCGAACTTTTTATATTTTTTCTCTATTGTCCGAATTGTTTTTAAAAAATAGTATAAATAAATCACAAATTATTTTAAGATACCCTATAATTTTAACTTAATATTAAACGGTTTAAACTGGTCACCATTAGATTTAAATGATTTTTTTCAACACTATAATAAAAGTTACCACTTTAAGACAAATAAAAACCAATTTTAATCCATTTAATAATAACTTAAGATTAGACTGTCTCATACAAAACTATTTGATAACAAACTGAAGATATTCTACGATAATTAGCGGCTTAAAAAAAACAACTAAACCTTACATCATTACACTTATAAACCTTAAAAAAGTATTACTAAAGATAAAAGTAAAAAGAGGGGCATCGACTAAAAATTAGACGTGATTATAAATTAAATTAAAGAGATAAGTAAGTTTTTATTAACACTTTGATCGAAGTGACGCCTTTAAGCCAATGAGTGGTCACTTTAAAACGGTCTAATTTAATTTCTCATTGACTATAAAAGAAGGTGAAAAAATAGATCATAAAATAGTCCCTTCACCATTTGGTCGCACACAAAGATCTAACTTCCTTCCTTTGATACGTAAGACCGTCTTTTTCTAATTAATTTATCTATAAATTCAGTCCTTATTATTCGCAAATAATTATGTTGTGATTTTATTGAGCTATATATTCGCAATTTTTCACCTGATTTGATCTTATTTAATCTGTACTAGCTAATCATTAAAATGGGCCAATTATTTGAGATGATTTATGATTGGGTTTTTGTTGATTTGTTGTGGCTGGTTAGGATCTGTGTAGAATCTTAGGTTAATTAAGTAGTGTTGAATCAAATGTTGGTTTAATTGAGTGATTAATTTGAGAAATATAAACTCTTTAGATTTTGAATCTGGAGTTTATTCGTGTGTTTTGGGCAATGCTGTTAGTGGTTAGTTGAAAGATGCGCTAGGTTCGGACGAATGATCATTTTTGACGCTCGCGGTTTGTTGTGCGATGTGGGTAAAATACATTTTTGTGTTATTGGTGATATGTTTAGAAGGGGTCGAGTTTCGGCAAGTTGTACATGAATTGCTTCAATCTGAGTTTAATTTGAGTGATTAGTTTGAGAAATATGCACTCTTCAGATTTTGAATCTGGAGGTTATTTGTTGCGCTATGCCGTTAGTGATTAGTAGAAAGATGCGCATGGATCGGACAAATAACCGTTTTTGATGCACGCTGTTTGTTGCGCGATGTGGGTACAGTATATTTTTGTGTATTCTGGTGGTGTGCTTAGAAGGGAGTCGAGTTTCGGCAAGTTGTTCTTGAAGTGCTTTAGTTGGCGCAATGTGTTGTTTTGATTAGTTGCTTCGAGTGAGTAAGCATTTACGGCAATTGCTGTTTGTTGCGTTCTACGATGATAGGGGACTTTTTGGTACTGTAAATTAGAAGAGTTAGTGGCATTTGTGGGGTAAAGAAGAAAGAGGAAATGAGAGCATTGTTTGAATATGGAGATTACAGTGTGTTTAAGATGGAACTCAGTGTAGGGAAATTGTACTAGAAAAATTTTGTAGTTTGGTGGCGTGATTTTGGATGTGTTGATTAGTCAAAATATGCTTAGTTTCGGACAGATGATTAGTTTTGGCGCACTCTGTTAGTTACATTTTATAGGTTTTATATAACATATGTATTGTGATTTAAAATCTTTTAATGTGTCGCTCTATATGATTTCGAATAAACATACTACAAATGGATCTTCTATTAAAATATATTCAGAAAGTCTTGGGAGACACCATCTACTTATATATAAAAGTACATGGAGCCACAGTGGCCCAATAAAGAGTTATAAATCTCTTACTTGACTTGGGTTTGGAGGAAGTTTTGAGTTAATTTAGTTCAGTCTGTGAGGAGCTCGTCTACTTTTATCATGAAAGTAGACAGTCTATAATAAGAATTTGTGAATTATGTTTCGGACAAATGTAATGGTACATCTGTCGTGATTTTCTGATATACGTAGTCGAATTGATGATTAAACATGACAAATATTAGAACTTATATGTTATACTTTAATAATTGTATTTATCTAACTAATAGATTAGATATCGATTCACAGCCCACTACGTAACATAACAGAGAATAAATATTACATACCTGTACCAGTGTTACTACCTGGCATCGAAGATCTGCGGGAGAGGTGGGATTTTCTCTTTTCGATCTCTTCATCTCTCTTCTTCTCCCACCTTCTATCTGTATCTAGATCTGATGTTGAATAGTGTTAATTATCTTGGGTTTTGATGCAATCTAGTTACAATGTTCATTATTTTTGTTGGTTCATATTATTATTGTTACTGTTATCTACATGTGCTGAATGCATGGTCACTTTAATATGCAGGTGTCGGTCCTATATTGTCTTCCATTCTATCTGCGTGCGATTTCCTAGGGTGTCAAGATGGTAAGTTTCGTTAACTTGGATCTCATTATTAAGAAAGTTACTTTCAATTATTAAATCAGTTTGGTTTCTATGGTGTTTAAAAATATCATCTGTATGTAGAGCATATTTGTATGTTGTGAACTTAATACAGAGTCTTCTAGAGTTTTGACCAATTTTCCATGTGTCTTTCTATTAAAATTTTGTTTTTGTACTGATTATTTATTTGTTATGATATAGGTTGTTCTTGCAGCGTCTATCATTAGCAAATCTGGCAAAGGTGAGTTGTCGTTGTCGGTCTCTCTTTGATGAGTGTGATTTTGGTGAACCCAGATTTTTGATCTGCATTTGCATATTTCTTAGTCCTTTTACCCAATAAGATAAAGTTACACTCTGGTACATTGCCTTAGCACCATATAATTCAATTCGTCGTCGGCTTTGTCATGTTTCGAGTATCACTTGATTCCTGACCATGGCCTAATAGTTGCTTGTTTGTTCCATTTTCAATTTGACATAGCTAGATTAGATATATAATGACCATTCCCTTGATTATGGACTTTGGTTGACCTTAAATAATTTCCGTGATTGCCTCACATTCCATGTTACTCCAATTGCTCACTTTTGGGCCAATCGCACATGACATGACACTACCAAGATAAGGGTATGGAAGCCATGTTTGAGCCTTACCAGATGCGATAGAAAGGAAGGCTGGCATGACATAGGTAGAGGAAGAGACAGGTGCATGAAGCACTTAGTATGTTTGAACTTTAGAATCGTCAGTCTTGATTGATCTCCAACAGTCCATATATTTGAACTTTAGAATTGATCTTACATTTTGAAGACCTGGCCCCGCTCTCGGGTCCTCATCTTAGGACGGTTGCCCATGTCTCACATTTTTTGTCACGGTGAGCCTGCTCAAGCAACATAGCTCTCTGCTTTGGCAAACTTTTTTTTTCTTCTGCTATCCAATGGGTGTGAATCGACATTTATATTCTCGCCAAATTTGATTTTCTATGTAGTTTACCTAGCTCCTTTTAGTTTTCTAGTTGTTGCATCATGTCGTTGTTTTGTTGAATATAAGCAAACTGCAAAGATAGATAATTTAATATTTTCTGCTTAATCTGGAGACAGAGTGGCTCGTAAGTGTAGTTTAAATTAAGTATGTGTCTCTTCCATGATTTCTCCATGCTCTTCGTATTCATCTTACTATTTAGATTTTGCTTTAGACACTTTTTTATTTAACTATGCACTCATTAAGATTCTTCTGTGGTGATTTCATAAATACTACCCTGTTTACTGCAGCTCTTGTGTCGAGGCAGTTTGTGGACATGTCTCGCGTAAGAATCGAGACTCTTCTTGGTGCGTTTCCCAAGTTGGTAGGATCCGGAAAGCAGCATACATATGTTGAGACTGAAAATGTGCGATATGTCTACCAGCCAATTGAAGCTCTTTATTTGCTTGTTGTTACAAACAAGCAGAGTAACATATTGGAAGACTTGGAGACTTTGAGAATGCTTTCTAAGCTTGTATCCTTAATTTTTTTTTACTGAATATGTCCTTTTCCCCAAGTTCCCACCTCAATAATAAATAAATTAAATTTCTTAAGTCTTTTATGTAATGGTTTTGATTTACTGGTATTTGAAATGGGATCCCGAAAGTGACATGTTTGAATTGAGAGGGAGACAACCGTATCACTTTGGTCTCCCAGGTGCTATTATTTCTCCAAAAATCTGTGCTTATCTTATGGGCTGAGAATTTTTGTTTTCTTTTTTGCTTCTGGTATTTTTATGCACTGGATTCATTTCCTCTTCTTGCTTCTGTGCATGCCCATACAGCTGATGTTCTTTTCTGTTCATGCGTTGTTCTTCTGCTGCATTACAATGTGCTGTGTCTTTCATGTTGCTATATGTGGTTAAACTTAGCTTTCAGTTTCCTATCAATGTTAATTCCTTAATTATTAAAAGGTACCCGAATATACTTTCTCTTTAGATGAAGAGGGAATATGTAAGGCAGCTTTTGAGCTTATTTTTGCCTTCGATGAGGTAATCTCACTTGGGCACAAGGAAAGTGTCAACATTGCACAGGTGAAGCAGTATTGTGAGATGGAAAGTCATGAAGAGAAACTGCACAAGCTGGTAATAGCAAGCAAGATCAATGAAACAAAGGATAAAATGAAGCAAAGGGCTAGCGAAATTGATAAAACCAAGGTATACTTTTATTTTGCCTCCTTGACATGTGAAATGATGTACACTTGATAATTCTTACTAAGATAATCTTCCTCTTCTACAGATTGAAAAGGGTAGGGCTGACAAATCGGGATATATGTCATCCATGGGCTCTGGAAGACTTGAAAGTGCCTATGGCGAAATGAGTAGTATATCTAGCAGCACAAGTGGTTTTGGGTCTGGCTCTGGTTTTGGATTGACAACTGATATGGATTCATACTCAACCAAGTCGAAAGGTTTGTTACAGTTGCTTTACTCGAACCTGATCAGCATTCTTCATTGTTTGTATGATACATATCTTAGCGATAGTTCATACTTGCATTTTTCATGTTATTTTTAGATGATACTCAAGGTCGAAGGCTTTTTTTATTTCCCATTTTTCAAATCTTAAATTAGAATATAGTCAGGACAAGGGAATATGATTCCAGATGTGGTTTGCATGAATGTCCTTGTGATTTTCCCTTGCTTCTAAACAACTTCTTAGTACAGTGCATTGCTTCTTTCTTGGATTTACAATAAAGAATGTAAATTGCTTCTCCAATTTTTATAGTGCGTCTTTGGAGAATTGCTACATATAAATGCGATGGGCAAGTGCTCTATGACTACAGGTTCCTCTGAAAGCTAGTGTGTTTCTACCTGTTGAAAGCTTAGCTGTAATCTTGTTTTGACTTTGCCTTCATGATAGTTTAGCTAATTCATGTACCTGCTTTTAGGCCCATCCTTCTTTGCATACAGAAATAGTTACTTTTTCTCCCGTGCTAATGCTCTTTATTTGGTTGGCAGCATCAGGTCGTCCGGGTGCAGCTGCTAATGCTCCGCCTAAGGGTCTTGGCATGAAGCTTGGTAAATCACAGAGAACAAACCAATTCTTGGAATCCCTGAAAGCAGAAGGTGAAGTTATTGTTGAGGATGTGCCACCGACTCTAAGCAAGTCTAAGACTGCTTCTGCACCACTAACTGATCCTATAACATTGACCGTGGAGGAGAAGCTCAATGTGGCACTGAAACGAGATGGAGGACTCAGTAACTTTGATGTTCAAGGAACTTTAGCGCTTCAGATTCTGGAGGACAAGGATGCTTTTATCCAAGTTCAGGTACTCTTCCTGCACCTATTTGATACTCAGGTGTTTGACCCTGAAGGTTTTCCAACATATGCATTAATTTATGTCATATATTTCATGCTCCTGATCAGTTAACTTCTCATACTTTGTTAGATGTCATAAGTTTATCTTATCATGAAATATGACCAAATCACTTCTCTTGACTCAATTAATGCATAGTCAGTATGTTCTGTTTTGTTGTTATTTTTTTTTAAATTGTTATTATCATGAAATGTGACAGTATAATTTCTTGTGATTTAATTAGAGTATGGGCAGTATGCTCTGTTCTGTTGATGGATTTGTTAGTTGACTGTGCAAGAAGTTCAGGGCTACTTATCTTGTCGTTCTGAATCCCTCGATTCCGTATTGTGGACGCATAGTTCCTTAATGTTCTATTCAATACGTTTGCGCAGGTTGAGTCTGGTGGAACTCCCGGCGTTGTGTTCAAAACACATCCTAACATAAACAAGGAGCTATACTCAAATGAAAGTATTCTGGGTCTTAAAGATCCTAACCGGCCTTTCCCTTGCGGCCAAGGAGATGGTGTTGGACTGTTAAAGTGGAGAATGCAAAGTACAGATGAATCAGTTGTCCCATTGACGAGTAAGTTTAATGCTCTACATACTTTCCTTTGTTAAGTGTCAGGACTTTGTATTTCTGTATATCTTTCCCCCCCCTAATCTTTTCTTGTAATGGCAGTCAATTGCTGGCCTTCCATTTCCGGTAGTGACACATATGTCAGCATTGAGTATGAAGCTTCATCGATGTTTGATCTGCAAAATGTTGCGATCTCAGTTCCCCTCCCTGCTCTTAGGGATGCTCCAAATGTAACACAAATTGAGGGTGAATGGAGGTAATTCTTTATTGATTATTTTTTAAAGATATGTAAAATATGGTTGGTACTTTGGAATACTTAAAGTGAGAGTACTGATGCTATATGAGTTTGCCCGTAAGTGCGTTTCTCCAAGTGAATTGTTATTCTATTGAAAATCTGCTATTTTAGAGTCTGACCCTCTTTGCTGAAGAAACTGTAGCAAAGTTTTTATTGCTTCAAATCCTTTTTGTTAAATCATTTTCTGTGGAGCATTTGATTTCGTTTATCTTATTGCAGTCAGTTTTCTTTCTGTATGTTGCTTGAAAGTCATGCATCTCTACTTTATTCTTTGGCAGGTATGATTCCAGAAACTCAATATTAGAGTGGTCTATGGTTCTGATAGATAACTCTAACCGCAGGTAAGCTGCTTACTAATAATATGTTTTTCCTTTCTCAATATTGGCATATCAAATGAAAATTGTATCAATTAGAGGAGAGTGAGGAGTTAGAATGCTACTAGATATCATTTTCTTAGTCTTGATTTATTATTTTTGTATTATGGTAGCGGGGCGCTGGAGTTCGTTGTACCTGCAGCAGATTCATCAGCCTTTTTCCCCATCTCTGTGCGGTTCTCAGCTACAAATACATTCAGTGACTTGAAGGTACACATTCATATCACTTCATCTTTAAACTACTGAATCTACATTTTACCAATTTCCCTGCGCAATGCTATGCACAAATGAACCATGGAAACTGGATAGTGTTGTTTACCCAATGGAGATGTTTCTTTCTTGACGAATTGTAGAATGGCATGGATATTATTTCTTTTGATTTGAAAATGGTCGTAGTTGCTTATACTACTGTCTCTTGTCAATTATTTTCTTTCGTGATCTATGTAGGTCGTTAACATCTTGCCACTAAAAGGCGGATCGCCTCCTAAATTTGCCCAGAGAATCCAGCTCTATACAGAAAACTACCAAGTGCTGTAATCGAAACATTATTTGTGGCATCCTCCTACATGTTTTGCTTCTGCGCCTCAGTAATCCTATTGGATTTCTTCATTTTACTTGCTTCTTTTGTATTTAGCTTATATACGTAAATGTTTAAATGGGAGGATTGATTAAAAACTCCCATCAACTACTGTTGAGGATTGTTTTTTAAGGTTTTGAGTTCCAGGTCTGTTTTGTGGTAATGTCAGCACCAGCACCGTCCTGTAATAGATGAACAATGGTTGTCAATATGAAACTTTTAGCTGTAGATGACTCTTTCCATAAAAAATGTTGAATGAAAGGTATTTGTCATTGGTTTTCAGTGTCAGTAGAGATCGTTGGAGATGTTATAGTACTCTTCTTTAACTTGGAGATTGGTTGTAGAAAATTGAAAAAATACTGATGCTTTTTCTTCGAGGAAGGCTTATGCAGATAGAAGGTTTACTGTCTCAACTGTCAGGGAAGTAATGAAATATATCCAGGAAGAAGTCTGAATTTCCATTACTAGTCTTCCCTTTTAGAGTTTTCATTTCAATGGTGAGTACTCCCTCCATTCAAGTCCAAGCTATTTTCATGTAGTAGATCGACAAGGAAGCATGTAGAAGTGTTGGATAAAATGATAGCAGTACCTAGATAACCCGAGTCAATCAATTTGGTTCATGTATGATATCATGCCAAAATCAGGTGGGACCGGGTCAATCTGGTCGGGTTCGGATCTAATTCAATCTACATTTTGTGTCAATTGGGGTTCAATCGCTTAGGGTCAACTGAGGTTGTTATCGTGTTTACATCTCGTTTGGCCACATGGATTTTGATTTGTAGTACAAAATTAATCATTGTGAATGAATCATGTCAATTTGATAACGAGAATACAGTTCAATTCAATTTGAATGGAGTCGCGTTAGATGGTTAATTCAAATCACGTTACTTCGGATTTGGTCAATTCAACTTCAGGTTTTCAATGCTTCAGGTCAATTTGATCAATTTAGATTTGGCTCATGTTCATGTTCTGATCGGGTTATGTTAAGTTATGTTAAGTGCCAGATCTGGTTCCAAATTACATGGTTTCCCTTCTAAACTAAGAGGTTTGGTTAAGAGAGATAAACTCTCAAATCTGTTTACATATTATTTTGGTGACATGATGCTATGAAGCTCGGCCTACTCGGATCCTCATTTTCCCTCATGTGTAGAACACTTTGCACATCAACATAGGTTTATATACTATACAGTTCATTTTATGCTAAAAGCATGCAAAAACAAAGTTGAGTCTGCATCTGCCCTTGTCGAATAACGTAGAGCCCATGCAACACAAGTGACATTTACTCGAAATACTCTAGCCTACTGAGCATGGCCTCTCACATATTTGATTTTAATTTCTTAAAGTAGGATGCATTAGAGAGCATGTGGCAGGGAGACGGCCAAAAAGGTGATGAGACAGATTCCATGAACTCCCCATCTGATTCAAGAGCTCTCATCGAATTAGGTGGTAGACATATCTGGAGATCAATACTTCCTTCCCCTTCATACCCTGTGTAAGCAGCTACGACCCCTCCAAATTTGTAAGCATACCCACTGCGTACTGCCACAGGTTTCTCTAGTCCGAAATCAATGTCATACATGTCATATCTTGGTGACTTTAAAAGCATTATGTTGTTAGAATTAAACAACGTAGCAGCTTGGTAGACAGACGGAGACTTCAACCAACCATTGACATAATCACGAGCGCCTTTGGCATTGTTATTTACAACTGATTGATGCAGCAAGGATGCTGCCCAGCCTAAATTGTTTTCAAGCAATTCACGGACCATAACCTTGTTGTCAAGGAGGTAGATAAAATTACCAAAATAATGTTTAGGCAATGATCGACTCAACATGTGCCTCTCCTTAACAGCTACTGCTATAATGCAATTGGTAATTTGATCATAAGGTAGGCAGTTTGCTCGAACAATCGACCTCCAAACAAGTGCCGATAAGGCCTGTAAAGAGGAGATATTCTCGGTATTACTTGCTTCATGAGCTTTGACTTTCAGTCTTTCCAAGGACTCAGCTGAAAAATGGAATACCCTCTCTCGATTTTGAGTCTCTTCGTACCTAGTTACAAAATCATAGGGATCGGTGTAGGGATGAGTCGTGGCTGATGCACCATGCCCATCAGAAAACCAGGGACTATGGATTGGTAGGCATGACGACGAAACCTGCTTAGCACTTTCTCTATGCACTTCGGACCATACGTTCCAGAAATGCCAATATGAGGCTCCATCTAGGATCGCATGGTTTACAGAGCAACCGATGAATACCCCATCCAAGAGTTCAGTGACCTGAACTGATAACAAAGGCTGAGAGTGACCATCATGGTTCACGGCATTATTGTGGTCGAAGAGAGAGTGAACCAACTGTGGAATATCAATTGGCGAGAGGATATCATATATGGTCATGTTTAAAGTGGCATGGATGAACCGAACTCCGTTGCCCTTATTGCAATCTACGAACACTAAGCATTCTTGACGTTCCTCATCTATCTGTGTGACAAGTTGACCTGCCAAGGGATAGAAATGAGTGAGGGTGAGAGACATGGAGTCCTTGAGACTTTCAAGGAGTTGGTGACTAGAGTACACTTGATCATATAGATGTGAAGGTTTGACAAACATGAGGCCATTTTGTATGTAGTGTAAGGAGAGCATAGCAAAGTCCATGGGAGCCAAGTAGTAAGGTTCTTTTGATTCCTCGAACTTATACTTTGGCTTGATGAAACATTCTGAGATGTGCTTTAGCTTAACGTTTGCCGAACTCATCTTACAGTCTATGCACTCTTGAGTTCTAGGGTGATGGGTGTCAAAAGAGACTCGTAAACCTTTATAAGAGATATAAACTTCGGCATGAAGCATCACCAAACTTGAATAGATAGACAACAAACATAACCAATCTAATTTTAAGTGATAGTATACAACTCTATCTCATTTTGCATCTATGAATTGTCTCTTTCTTGCCAGATAACATATACAAAAGCCATGTTCGAGCTAGCAAGTTGTTATTTCCATATTTTTGCAAATTTTCGTTGCATTGCTTCTCATACTCTTGATGATCAACATGTATCTAAACATTGTGAAACATCATCATGAAGCATCAGCGAATCTGCTTTACTAACAAAAGAGCGCCGCCACCTTATTTTTCTTAAAAGTGAAACATCAGTACATCACCATGAAAAACTGCCGAAAATGCCAATATTAGTACTTGTACAAATAATCCTTACCAACATTCATAAGTGAAACATTATCTAATTTACCTTCTTTCGGACAAATTAGGCCAATAATTAACTCTAGCTAACATGCCTTTTCTTTTCTGTTGGTTTCTGCGATCAGCCGTACTCATCATTTGTGTAAATTGTCACCTGACTTTTCCTATTTGATCATGATAGAGTGCCATGGGTGGTATGCACTTTCATTGCCACACAACTAATCACATTTATAGACGTCTATAACAATTCATGAGCCATCCATCTTAAGATTCATTTATAAGACATTGGTTATAAAATGATGTTTGCTCCATCACCCATCAATGTCAAACAAAGGTCAATCGTTTCATACCGAATATTTTATAAAAAAGGCGAGTTTGGATGCAAAAGGATGATACCAAAAGAAGGTACATGTCATTTTCCAACTAGGATTTGTATACTCCTATTCTCCTAAACATATATGATACCATCATTCATACCTAGGTGACTACCACTACTAGTCTACTAGACATGTTTAATGGGGCACAAACCCTTCTAAATAACCCACGAAAAAACCCCATCTCGTCCCCGAAATAAAATAAAAAAAAATATCAGCAAGAGACATCCTAGATACATATAATGGAGAATTGTACAAGAAAATTGCCAAAAAGTAGCTTTGGCGACACCCAAACCATAGGTTTTGTCCATTATGCACATGCTCAAATCGAGCACTATACACACCGTAAAACTATATAGAAAGAGGAATGACATTGCCACATGCTTTAATTATGCTCCATTACACCCTATGAACATGCTTGGTAAATTTCATGACTTTTTCCTAAAAATCAAAATCGACCCAAAAAGCCGGTTTTTGTAAATTATAACCCACGAAAACACATCGCATCGGCCCCGAAATAAAATCGAACAAAAAATGGCACGACGCATCCTAGACACATATAATGAAGAATTGGAGAAGAAAATAGCCAAAAAGTAGCTTTGGCGTTACCCAAGCGTAACCCAAACCATCGGTTTTGTCCATTATCCACATGCTCGAAACAAGCACTAAACACACCGTAAAACTATCAAGAAGAAGGAATGACATTGCCACATGCTTCAATCATGCTCCAATAAACCCTATAAACATGCTGGGTTAATTTCGAAACTTTTTCCGAAAATCAAAAATCGACCCAAAAATCCGGTTTTTGTAAACTATAACCCACGAAAAAACCTCGTCTCGGCCCCGAAATAGAATCGGACGAAAATTGGCAGGAGGTATCCTAGATACATATAATGAAGAATTGTACAAGAAAATTGCCAAAAAGTACCTTTGGCGTCGCCCAAATCATAGGTTTTGTCCATTATGCACATGCTCAAATCGAGCACTATACACACCGTAAAACTATAAAGAAAGAGGAATGACATTGCCACATGCTTTAATTATGCTCCATTACACCCTATGAACATGCTTGGTAAATTTCGTGACTTTTTCCTAAAAATCAAAATCGACCCAAAAAGCCGGTTTTTGTGTATCACGAAAACACATCGCATCGGCCCCGAAATAGAATCGGACGAAAATTGGGACGACGCATCCTAGACACATATATTGAAGAATTGGACAAGAAAATAGGCAAAAAGTAGCTTTGGCGTTACCCAAGCGTAACCCAAACCATCGGTTTTGTCCATTATCCACATGCTCGAAACAAGCACTAAACACACCGTAAAACTATCAAGAAGAAGGAATGACATTGCCACATGCTTCAATCATGCTTAAATAAACACTATAAACATGCTGGGTTCATTTCAAAACTTTTTTCCCGAAAATCAAAAAATTGACCCAAAAATCAGGTTTTTGTGGACTATAACCCACGAAAAAACCTCATCTCGGCCCCAAAATAGAATTGGACGAAAATTGGCAGGAGGTATCCTAGATACATATAATGAAGATTGAAACAAGAAAATATGCAAA
>CAAKMY010061997.1:0-11475 GCA_901111285.1 Corrigiola litoralis
AATCAAGGAGTTGATTGCACAGAGGGGGTAGTGACTATCAATGCCCCCCCCCCCCCCCCCGTGATCTTTGTCGTATCCTTAGAGAGGATGTTCTAGGTGTTGCTTGGCCTCGAATTGTGAGGACTAGCTCTATTATTTAGTTGAGGTTAGCTCTCTTTTAGGATAAAAAAAAACCAATTCTATTAGTATAAGGCCTCTTGCATTATGTTGGTTTGCTAAAGTAGGTTATATAGTAACACTGATCACTCTTTTTAACTATACACTAAGGGAAATTCGGGAATTCAATTTCCACGTTAAATACTCATATAATAATTGATTATCCTAGTATTAATGACCGATTAACTATTTCGATGATGGATGCCGTTTTAACCTAAAGTTTGTTTCCTATTTGATTCTTTTTTTTTTTATTCTTTGCTTAGCTATATTTTTAATCACTTAGCTAGTTAGAGATCATTACCCCCCTTTCACTTACTTACCACTTAGATATTCCTTGGCTACGAACTAGCAAGCGACAAATAACGCACCATTGATTTTGCTTTTCATGATATATAAATTATTCAAGTTAAACCGTCTAGTGACTACAAATACAACAATAGTCATTGTGACATCGCCTCAAAAATACCAAATCCGAAGCTCTTTAACGTTACAAAAACTTATAAAGATGACGTCTTTTATATTAAATCGTCTTTTTGTATAGTACGAAAAGATCAGTCTCTTCTTCTCACTCTTTTTTTCTTGTCATTTCTAGTTTCTTTGTTTTCTTTTTTTGCCATTATATTTTCTAATTGTTATGTTAATAGTTTGAATTTATCTATTATATGTCTCTTTAATTTAAATCATAACGGTCTAACATGTAAATTTAGGCTTTTAAATAATAATAAATAAGCATGTTAAGACGATATTTTTTTAAAGGACAGCGTAATAGACTGTCATAAACTATTCTCACAAATTTATATTGATATAACACATTAAATAAATTAACACTCCCTCAATTTGTACCAAACATAAAGATATTTAATGCAAAACATCATACATTCAACAAAAAATTCTCCACAAACCTCATTATCAATACTGAATCACAAGACAAGTCAAACTTGTTATCTATCCACATTTTCCAAACAATCCGACAACATAGAGCTCAGAGAAACCAAATAGAAAATTCTTCATGGTACCTCACTACCCAAATTTATATATTTTTCACTCATAGTATACCCTTCAACACACATATAAATATTAAATATATACACAGTCGGACAGTCCTACTACCAAGATATCACAACATATCATATAGAGATATACTCCTAGTCTCCTACTAATCTACAATACAGTCCTTAATCCTATAACATAATCATGTGTCATGTGTGCAGCAACCGGTCCAAAATACTGTATTACAGACACACCATATGAGTATATGAGTATGTGCCTATAATAAGACACTGTAAAGCAGGCTTGAGCGCGTAGAAGGAATGAGTAGGTTAAAAGCATAAGTGGACTGGACAAGTGGACAGTACAAATGTACAAAGAGCCAGCTATGCACAAGTCAGAAATACTACTGCCACCATACCCATAACAGAATCCCCTACTAGTTATGGGTTCCACACTTGGACCCCACATGAACTCTTCACTCTACTCTCGCGGGTCTTTTTAAACCCCTCCATACTCTCCTCATTTCTTCGTTCCACACACAACACACACATTTCTAACACTTACCACTCTTGAGAAACTCTCCCGCAACATACTTCGGCGAAATTCCCACATCGTATGTTTCTCTTATTAATACTACTAATAGTTTAGTAACTTCACTGTTTTTTTTTTCTTTCAGTACTTTGAAGCAATTAATGTTGCAGAGAGGGAATATGAGGATTCGAAATCAGCCACTCAGGACATCCCCTGGACGGGTTGAAGTTCAACCATTGGGCCAACCTTGTTCCTTTCCTGAGTTTAATAACTTCTTTGTGAGACGGGCCTTACGAAGTTATAATTCCTATATTTACCGCGTGTATTTTATGGGAAAAACTTATCGCTCTAAATTATATGAGAGGGCTAACGAAGTTACGATACACTAACCGCATATAAGATTTTGGGGTCATTTATATTTCTTGGGGTAACAATATTTTTACAGCTTGCATGCACTATATGTATGCTTAGATATATGTTCATGCATTGAATGTGATTATTACTAAAAACATGTGATATTTTCTTTCACTTTTATACACTTTTCGTCAAAGCGAAAAAGGGTTGAGTTTATGTGAATATTCTGGACCAAGTTTTGAGCTTTTTATTCGGAGTAAAACATATGGGCATCCTGATTTTTCTTTGGTTTGTTTCTTTCCTTATTTTTTCTTTTTGGGTTATTTGTTTATATATTTGGTTTCATCATAATTTGTCTTTTATTGTCACTCTGAATGTTCCTTGGAAACAACCACGTAGAAATGTTCAATGAATCCCTTTTCTTTGGAATTTTTGTTTTTAAAGTATTATTTACTATTTTTAGGTTCATTCTTAATACCTGCCTTCAGTGCTCATAGGTGTGTAGATTACACTTATACAATGATAAAAAAGATTAAATCTTGTAGTTTTTTTACTCATTTCAATCTTCAAATTACCTAAAGTTTCAATCTTTATCATTTATCAGAATCCCAGTACATAAAAGGTTCTAACTTTTTATGACCATTTTTGTTACAGTCACTTAATTTGTTACATATCACTAGTTTGTTCGATTTTTATATACGACTTTGTGCGCTCCTCTCGAATAAAACAAAATACCATTGTGAAGTTGATGGTGCAACTATACGTGTTGAATGATGTCTATAAGAAAGAGACATATTTTCTTCTGTGTTTGACATTTGCTTTGTTCGGTAGAAGTTGATCTAGGGAAGTGCAAAAATGAAGCGTCCATTCTTTGGAATTGCAAGCGATTTCAATGGGAGATGGGCTGTTTACAAAAATGATTGGCTAGGGGGGATTCGATCAGGAATTGGGTAAATTCCTGTTTCAATTTTCTATCTTTATTTCCTTGAATTTTCAACTTTTAGTTGTTGTTTCTTAGCACTATTTGTTATACTGCATTTCTGTATGTTTTATTAAATTATGTGTATATTGTATTGGAGTGTAGGATACTGGCACCTACAACATACATCTTTTTTGCGTCTGCTCTCCCTGTTATCGCATTCGGCGAGCAGCTGAGCAGGGATACTGGTAACACTCATTGATTAATTCTTTGATCTGAAATTCTGAAAAGATAAATATATTTTATGAATTCGTGATGTATAAACGTTTGTTTGTTGTACTGATGTGTGTAGATGGGAGTTTGAGTACAGTGGAGACACTGGCCTCAACCGCTATTTGCGGTATTATCCATTCGATATTCGGAGGGCAGCCACTCTTAATTCTAGGGGTTGCAGAACCAACTGTGATCATGTACTCTTATCTTTACAACTTTGCCAAAGGAAACAAACATTTGGGACAAGAACTATACCTTGCTTGGTCCGGATGGTATGTTATCGTCTTCTTTTATATCGTAAATTGAATAAAGGTGACCAGTTTGATAGTCTAGTATAAGGGTGCACATCAACAGAAGAATAGTAAAGTTTATTTGTTGACTTATTATGGTATTGGTTTTCAGGGTTTGTGTATGGACTGCCCTGTTGTTGGTTCTTCTTTCCATATTCAATGCTGCGTCAATCATAAATCGATTCACAAGGGTTGCAGGGGAACTTTTTGGCATGTTGATTACTGTGCTTTTCATCCAAGAGGCCATCAAGGTATATGCTCTTGTAATACTACCAATCTCAGTAGGTGATAACAGGCTGACAGTAATATGGTAAAATAATGGTCCACCAGACTTATGGGGGCTTAGGAATGAGGTTCATCCATGAATGATAATGTTTTTAATGTAGGGAGTGGTCAGTGAATTCCAAATTTCCAAAGCTGAGGACCAAAATCAGGAGAAGAACCAATTCCAATGGCGATACATGAATGGGTTGCTTGGGACCATATTTACTTTTGGACTTATTTTCTCAGCCTTAAAGAGCCGTAGGGCTAGATCATGGCGCTATGGTACAGGCCAAGCTAGGGGCTTCATTGCAGACTACGGGGTTCCCTTCATGGTGGTTTTATGGACCGTGTTATCATTTAGTGTTCCTCATGGTCATGGAGTTCCCGAGGGAGTGCCCAGAAGGCTCACTAGTCCTTTGCCTTGGCAATCTGCTTCCTTGTATCATTGGACTGTTGTCAAGGTAATCATTCGTTACACCTTGATAAAATTACTGGTCATACATAGTTGTTGTGTTTGAGCTAATAAAAAATCAAGGTATTGCACAAGTTTGAATATGTTTTTGTTTTCCTCGAAAAAATTCAGGACATGGTTAAGGTGCCCGTTGCATACATATTTGCTGCGTTCATTCCGGCTTTGATGGTGGCAGGACTGTACTTTTTTGACCATAGCGTGGCTTCACAACTTGCACAGCAAAAGGAGTTCAATTTGAAAAAGCCTTCTGCTTACCACTATGACATCTTATTGCTTGGATTTATGGTATCTAATTGTTACAAATAAGATAACCCACCTATTGAATCTTCCCTATATGAAATTACTGTTTGGTTAGTGTCTAAAATTTTTACTTGTTATTGTAGACTTTGCTATGTGGGTTAATTGGACTTCCTCCATCAAATGGAGTCCTTCCACAATCTCCTATGCATACTAAGAGCCTTGCTACCCTCAAGAAGCAGGTGCGTTTATGGAACTTCAATGTGAGTTTGTTGTAAATTACATGGTTCAACTTCTGATAACATGTGTCTGATGACAGTTGATGCGGAAAAAGATGGTAGAGTCTGCAAAGGAAAGCATAAGGAACAAAGCCGATGCCACGGAAATTTATGGCCAGATGCAAGAAGTGTTCATTGAGATGGATCAAAGCCCGGACGTACGCTCTCACTATACTCTTAGTCTTAATTAGTGATGATATGAAAATTGAATTCACTTTATGAGAAACTCTATATCTAATAATTTCTTGATTTCCAGCCCCATCAAGTCGTCAGAGAGCTGGAAGACCTGAAAAAGGCAGTGATCAAGGGAGACAGCAAACAAGGGCAGGATGAGAGTACATTTAGAATAGAGCACATCGATGCCTATTTGCCTGTGCGAGTTAACGAGCAAAGAGTAAGCAACTTGCTACAGTCTCTCCTTGTGGCAGGGGCTGTCTTCGCTATGCCTGTTATCAAGAAGATACCCACCTCTGTTCTCTGGGGATATTTCGCTTTTATGGCGATCGACAGTCTCCCAGGAAGTCAATTTTGGGAAAGATTCCTCCTCCTTTTCATCATGCCAGCCAGACGCTACAAGTAAGTTAATTATCTGATATCTGGTAGAAACTTCCATCTAGCAATTTGATAATCATAGTGCTAATGTCCATTTTATGCAGGGTCCTGGAAGAAGCACATGCCTCATATGTGGAAGCAGTGCCCTTCAGAACCATTGCTGCTTTCACGCTATTCCAATTCGTGTACTTGCTGATCTGCTTCGGGGTTACTTGGATACCAATTGCTGGGATCCTCTTCCCCTTGCCTTTCTTCCTTCTCATATTTATTCGGCAATATATTCTCCCAAAGCTGTTTCACCCGTTCCATCTTCAAGAACTGGATGCCGCCGAGTATGAGGAGATTGCTGGGGCACCAAGACGTTCAATGAGCTTGTCTTTCAGGGTATTTGACGCTTATTCATTTCCCTCTTTTTTACTTCTATTATAGAAAGGCAAGATTGTAATGTCTTTTTGGTGTAATGGATGTGCGCAATTAGGAGAGGCAAGCTCCTGATGATGACGAGGACGGAGATGAGTTTGAAATCCTAGACGAACTGACAACTAGCAGAGGGGAGTTCAAACGGAGAGCCTTGAGCTTAGATAATACTCAGGTGAGCATCAGAATCTGTCTTTTTAACCTTTTGGTCTACTTTACATTTTCATTCATTTGCTAGCTGCCTATCGGTATTGTGCTTCGATATTATAGCACGTATTTGGTAGGTTGCCTATCATTCTTATGTCAACTGTTTCTCATATGTACTTGTACTTGTGCTTCTTTCAGATTTACCCTCGAGAGATTGTCCATCCAGAGTGAGAGAAGAGTTTATTATGAGCCAGAGGAGAAAAGCCTAACCACAATGATGATGAAAAGTAGCTTGATTCTAAGTGGAAAAAAGGGAAGTCTACAGAGGGGAAACACCATCACATAGTAGAGAGTCCACACTTTAGATGGTAAATGATCTAGCAGGAATTCATGATGTAAAAATCAGTAAAACCATATTCATTTGGTCATAACTACCAGAAGTGCATATACATATATACGAAGCTAACAAAAATTACTTCGGATAATTAGTAGGGTATGTGATGTGAAATTGTGTAATGTTCTTGATGCAGACGGTATCAATGAAAGGCTGTTCATCAAACTATACAATACCTTGTATACCCGAGTTTCTCCTCTACTTCTCTATTTTACATGTTGATAATCTCTAATCTCATTTTCTCCTAAATATCATATGTATTCCTTGTATCCCAATACGTTCCGTATATTTCCCATTTTGAGGGTCCTAACTCCTAACTGATTTTTCACATCTAATTTCACGAATTCTTAGAATAGCTCTCTAGATTCTAAATCAACTCAAACTTTTTACGAGCCTCAAGTTAAGTTAGAAAAAAATGTACGAAGTATATCATTTTGTTGGACCAACATAGTTCCGTCTACTTTTATGATAAAAATAGACGATCTCTTTCAAAACTTTTTATATACATTTTGGGCAAAGAATAACCTACAAAAACCATTAAGCTTTGGGACTATGGGGCACATATTTCCCCAATATAAACCATAATTCAAAAACAAATGTGGGAAATCCATTAGACCGAGGGATTATTAATTAATCAATTCATTTGTAAAAAGAATTGGCAAAGCTAATCCAATCCGAACTAATCCGAACTGAATAACCAATTTGCCGGTGTAATGTAAGACTAGGAGAGTCTTATCCTAACCATATCCTATCAAAGTTATTTTGGATGATATTCTCTCTGTATTTTCAGAGTGTCCTGTAAGCCTCAGGGAGTGAAGGGAGGCACTAAAGTCATCATTAGTATAAGTGCGTTCTAGCAACCCACGTAGCTAGAGACTTGCCATGAGCATTTTCATGGTATAGGGCAACCAATCCAGAATCTTTTGGTGTGGACAAATGCTCATTAAGGCACGAATAACCACTTGATTTGGATCCTAGTATATATAACCACAATTTTTTTGTTTTAAGATCATTTTTAACGGACCACAATTAAAAGGGAATCTGTGGTTTGTTCAAGTAGGATCCAAATTATGTTCATTAGGTAAAGGTTAGCAACTTGTTATCTTCAACATTATCTACTAGACACTGAAACCCAAGGCCAAGTACCTTTACCTTTCATTCAAAAATTTCTTATGGAAAAGTGTTGTCGACAGCTAAAAATCTCATTTTGACATCCATTTTTCATCTCTTACAGGAGGGTGCTGTAGTGCTGCTGATATTGCCACAATAGCAGACCTGGAATTGAAAGCCTTAAAAAACAATCCTCAGTAGTAGATGATCGAGTTTTTAATCAATCCTCACATTGAAACAATTACCTAGTATGTCAAAAACAAACACAGAAAGTAAAAGGAAGAAATCTAGTATGAATACTGAGGCGCAGAAGCAAAAACATGTCGAAGGATGCCACAATTAGTTTTTCTATCACAGAACTAGATAGCTTTCTGTATAGAGCTGGATTCTCTGGGCAAATTTTGGAGGTGATCCACCTTTTAGTGGCAAGATGTTAACAACCTACAAAAGACCACAAAAGAAAATAATTGACAAGAGACAGTAGTATAAGAAACTACGACCATTTTCAAATCAAAAGAAATAAAACATGCCATTCTACAATTTGTCAAGAAACCAACATTTCCATTGGTAACATTATTTGTCCCATGATTCTTTTGTGCATTGCATTGCACATGGAAACTGCTAAATGTATAAATACAGCAGTTTCCAGATTAGGTGATATACTGATATGAATGGCGTACCTTCAAGTCACTGAATGTGTTGTAGCTGAGAACCGCACAGAGATGGGGGGAATGGCTGATGAATCTGCTGCAGCTACCACAAACTCCAGCGCCCTGCTGCCATAATACAGAAATAATAATTCAAGACTAGAAAACCATGCCTAGTACTGTTCTAATCACTCTCTCCTCTGATTGATACAATTTTCATATGATATGAACAAATTTGAGATAGAAAAATCATAATATTAGTAAGGTGCTTTACCTGCGGTTAGAGTCAGCTATCAGAACAATAGACCACTCCAATATTAAGTTTCTAGAATCATACATGCCAAAGAATAAAGTAGAGATGCATGACTTTCAAGCAATATACAATGGAAACTGACTGCAATATGAAAAAGAACTTAAATGCTCCACAGAAAATAATCCAACAAAATGGACTTCAAACAAAAAAATCAACCTTGCTACAGTTTCTTGCAAAGAGGTCAGACTCTGAGATAGCGGATTCTCAATCAACACAAGTTTCACTTGGAGAAATGCCAGCTTGTGGCAAATTCATGTAGCATCAGTACTCTCACTTATGGTATTCCTGTTCCGACCATATTTTACCTATCTTTAAAAAAGTCAATAAAGAATTACCTTGATTCACCCTCAATCTTGTTGTGTCTGTGGAGAATAACAAATCCATCAAGGAAATATGGGTTCACAATATGGATTTGGGGGTTCAGAATGACAAGATAAGTAGCCCTGAATTTCTTGCACAAACATGCTCAATAACAAATCCATCAACAGAATCGAGAGTACTGCCATACTCTAATTGAGTTACAATAAGTGATATGGTCACATATCAAGATAATAACAATCTTAACCAATCTAGCAAGTAGCAACAGAACAGAACATACTGACTATGCTCTCTAATTGAGTCACGAGAAGTGATTTTGTCACATTTCATGATAAAATAACCTTATGACATCTGACGAAGAATGGTCAGAAACATGACATAAATAACTGTGTATGTTGGAAAACATTCAGGGTCAAACACCTGGGTACCAAACTAGGTGCAGCAAGAGTACCTGAACTTGGATAAACGCGTCCTTGTCCTCCAGATTCTGAAGCGCTAAAAATCGTTGCACATCGAAGTTACTGAGTCCTCCTTCTCGTTTCAGAGCCACATTGAGATTCTCCTCCACACTCTACAGTCAATGTTATAAGGTTCAGTTAATGGCGCAGCAGCAGTCTTAGACTTGCTAAGAGTTGGTGGCACATCCTCGACAATCACTTCACCTTTTGCTTTTAGGAATTCCAAGAATTGGTTTGTTCTCTGTGATTTTCCAAGCTTCATGCCAAGACTCTTAGGCGGGGCATTAGCAGCTGCAGCCGGACGACCTGATACTGCCAACTAAGTGAAGAGCATTAGCACTAGAGAAAAAGCAACCATTTCATTATGCAGAGAAGGATGGGCCTAAAAAGCATGTACATAATAGTTAACTATCACGAAGCAAAGCCAGAAAAAAAAAATTTACAGCTAAGCTTTAAATAGGTGCAAACACACACTAGCTTTCAGAGGAACCTGTAGTCATAGAGCACTTGCCCATTGCTATCAGTTGTTAGCAATTCTCCACAGACACAACATAAAAATTGGAGAAGCAATTTATTTTCTTTACTGTATGCCCAAGAAAGAAGCAGTGCACTGGACTAAGAAGTTCTTGGTTAAAAGCAAGGGTAAATCACGTACATTCATACAAATTAACATCTGGAGCTATACTCACTTATCCTGACGAGATTCTAATGTAAGATTTGAAAAGAAAAAAAAAGCCTTCGACCATTTAGTATTGTCTATAAAATAACATGAAAATTGCAAGTATTAACTGTTGCTAAGATATGTATCATAGAAACAATGAATAATGCTAATAGGAAACTGCACGGCTTTAAAGTAGATAGACTGGAAGACAATATACGACAAACACCTGCATATTTAAACGATCATTAAACACATTCCAATTTACAGCAAGAATAATAATACACATAAAAGGATACCGAAAATAGACAGCATCATAGGATAAGCACGCATAAAAGGAGACAGAGTGACATACTGATCCGCGATCCGAACTCCAGATCAAACAAACAATATCATGAACTGTTAGACTGCTTCATAAACTAAGAGCACACCACTCAACATAATTACATAAATTCACCATCAGCCAGAACGCAACACATAATAGAATATGCATACGGTAAAAGCATCTCGCGCACCAATTCTCTCAAGTCCTTGATCTTCCTCCCCTACGGACGCCACTCACTCGCTCTTGGGTTTTAAGATACGGAATGCTCAAAACATTCAATGTCATATTAAACCTTTAAAATGTAACTAGCAAAATGCGCCATAACTAATCATCGTCGGAAACTAAGCATATTTTGAGTAATCAAGACACAAACATTACCCTGCCAACTACGAAAATATTCTAGTACAACTTCCCTACACTCAGTTTCGTGTTAAAGACAGCAATTCATACACACACATGATCTCCAGATTCGAACAATTCTCTCAATTCCTCTTGTTTCTTTGCCCCACAATGCCACTGACTCTTTCATTTTACAGTACCTGAACGTCCAACATTGTGTTGCCACTAGAGAAAAGTGTGCCAGAAATGTTTACTCATTCGAATCAACTAATTAAGACATCACATTGCGCCAAACTAACACAATTCTAGATTTCTCGTACAACTTGCCGAAACTCAATTCCGCTTTTAACCACAGCATCATACTACTACACAAAAAAGTATTACAAGTAACCACAGAGTGCAACGAACACAACGCGATCTTTTAATGATCATTCGTCCAAAACTAAGCATCTTTAGACTAATTCCGACAGCATCGCGCCGGACACAGTCTCAGAACACACGAATAACCTCCACATTTAAAATCTAAAAAGTGAATACTATTTCTCAAATTTCAGATAACCACTCAAATCAAACACACAGTATCATATGATGCCGTGTGTGATATATTTCCTGAGAGCTATTTGTCGTCCTAATTAATATTAATGTCGCTTTAAATTTTCGTTTTTCCAATATTACCTATCTCACTATCATACTCTCCCACTCCTCTGTAACATAAATCTCAATATATGAGCTAATCAAACTTGGCCGATAATAACCAATTGCTCTTGAACCACGAGCTTAGTGGCGATAATGGATTACACTCGGAAAATGACGAAAATGAGGTTCGAAAGTCCACTTTTTTTTTTCTTTTTATGCAAAACAGGCAGAATTTCGGCACATGCATTAATGCAGGGTAACACTTATCAACCCTTCACGCTAGATTGTTGGGCGTAAAGAGTAAAAATAAATATCAAAATCAACACTTATCCTTCTCTCCATTCTTGGTTATACGAGTTTCAATTCAGTTTTCACATACTCCCTCTGATTTTAAAAG
>CAAKMY010062008.1:9435-24456 GCA_901111285.1 Corrigiola litoralis
TGGGTGGGTTGTGAGAGTGGTTTTCGTGGTATTGGGCGGGTTGTGAGTGTGCTTTTAATTTCGTTGTGTTGGGTGGGTTGTGAGGGTGCTTTTCGTGGTGTTGGGTGGGTTGTGAGGATGATTTGCGTGGTGTTGGGTGGGTTGAAATGGTGGTTTTTGTGGGTGTTGGGTGGGTTGTTTCATGATTTTCTTTGTTTTGGGGGAGGAAGAAAGGGGAGGGTGGTGAGTTAAGGGAAGGGTTTTTAGGAGGATTCCATGAGTATGTTGACCATGGCTTCAATGGAGTTTGTGTTGGGAAGTTTTCTTGTGTGGAAGTCCGAAGGGGGAGGAGAGTTGGGGGGAACAGAAAAGAAAGGGGAGAGGGATAGGGGGTAGTTTCGTACATTCACATTTTAGGGTGCATAAAATATTAATTAACCGGTTACTAGAGGTTACGAGTCATCAGGTGCATTTTTGTGAGTAAAGTGTAAAGGTTAAGTTATTTTTATTGATTATTGAAGGTTGGATTATTTTTGTAAGGCCGGCCAAAGGTTGGATTATTTTTGTCAATTTTTCCTTTTTTTAAAACTTGTTCTCTAAATTGTTTGTAAAACTTCTTAATGACGATCCGTGTTAGCCTACCCCAAATTGTTTGGAATTAGGGCTTTGTTGTTGCTGTAGAGAATCTATGAAAGGTTGGAACTACTCTTTTTTTTTTTTTTTGTGGTTAGTCATAAACCAGAATAGTTGTGCTGACTAGACTACGAATAAGACATGTAACTAATAGTGCTTTTTTTGGCTTAGGCTTACCTGAGTTTTGGAGAGGCAGAAGTTCCAAAGTTCACAGTGATAGTTGCTCAAAAGAGACACCATACTAGACTTTTTGAAATGGGGACTTTTGGCAACGTTCCGCCTGGTTTGTTGCTTAGACTTATTATTTTGTTTTGTACGATTTGTAAATACTTATCAAACTTGTGATATTGTCATCACTTTCTTCACCCATCACCTTTCCTTTCTTTTACAGGGACAGTTGTGGACACTGAAGTTGTGCATCCAAGCTACTATGATTTTTACATGTGTGCTCATTGGGGAATAGTGGTAAGTTCTCGTTTTCCTTATCACTTATTTGACAGATTCCTGTAAAAGGGAATATAGTTCATCCTGAATAATTGTTTCGAGTTTTGCTTTTCTTGTTTAGTGGAGCTAGTCTGCGGGGAAATTACCGCAAGATCTATTTACAAGCTACAAACATTTGGTCACTTAAATAATACAAGAACTTTGAAGATTATGATACTCCAGTAGTCCAGTCTGCCCAAGTCATGCTTTATATATAGGTGTAATGAAGTTTATGGAAACACAGATATATACTATGTATAAAGTAAACTATGATATGCTTCAAAAAAAAAAAAAAAAAGTAAACTATGATAAAATGATTTGAAATTTTAATCTATGGTATGCCAAAATGGAAACTTCTTTTAGATTGGAGGAACCGTTTTCTACGTAGAAGGCCCAGCCTTTGTCTGGGAGTTAACTGATTTATTAACCTGTCCATCTGTCTGTCTCTATGTGTGTCTGTTTGTTCTTCTTCCTTTTCATTATCTTTTCCCATTTTTGTTGGGGACTTGATGTTGCTTCTGCGTATTTTCTTTTCCATGAAGGGTACACTGAGACCTGTTCACTACCATGTCTTGGTTGATGAGATAGGCTTCTCACCAGATGAGCTTCAAAACTTCATTCACTCTTTATGTTATGCGTAAGTTAATGAGCTTCTATCATTTACCTGACGTAATTTGAACTGGCAAGCTCTATTAATATGAATTTTGGCCTTATTCAGGTACCAAAGGAGCACACATGCTACCTCACTTGGTGAGTATATGCTTATTTGTTTGTGCTGCAGTATTTGTCTGCTAATACGAAATCGTGGGTTGTTCCCTAACATACGCTACTAATAAATTTGTGGTATCTTCTACAGTGGCACCCATCACTTATGCTCATCTTGCGGCCCTACAAGTGGGGCAGTTCATGAAGTTTGGGGGTACGCCTGATACTTGTTCTCAGCAGAACGGTATCACATCCACAGGAAGCAGCTCTCTCTCAGAATTTCCCGTTTTGCATGACAATGTGAAGGATTCTATGTTTTTCTGCTAGGTTGCTGGTGGAATTCATGAGGAGGACTTCGTGTATATACTCTGTGTATTAAGCTCATATGCAGACATCCTGAAGCCTAAGTTGAGGTGGGGCCTGGTAATTTTGGCGCGGCCATGTAAATTCACAGATTGAGATTAGGTCCGTTTTGTACAAATTGGTCAGCTGAGGGTAGCTTTATCGCCCTGTTTAAAGGTGCTGGTTGGCTGAAGGATTAAAATTGTAGATGGCAACATCAGGCCCCTTCGATGAAGCTTATGAAAGCCTCAGATCCCTCTTGTTTTTCCTTTTGCTAATTCGACAAACAAATGACACTTGACCGACATAATATTTATGAGATGTCTGCATTATCAAATGAAAAGATTGGTGGATTTTCGTTCACTAATATTTTGTTATACAATCATGTTGATGTTAACTGTTGGTCGCTATTGTGATGATTCTAAAAAAATTTCTTGACTTTATGCCACAAGCTTTGTGGTCCGTAGGTTATATGGCCTGGTCGAGATGTATGCAAGCTTAGTTTGGCTGATGACCTTGAGGTTATACGTTTGTCCCTCTAGAATGACCATAATAGAGACATAGTGGGTTCATCCCCCTACTAAAGCTTGGTTCACAACTTCACATATGCTAGGTTGAAAATGAATCCAATACCCATATTTTGGTTAAGTCTAATAATACATGTAATTAAGCACTCCTACTCCTACTTTTATGCTATCATTTTGGTAAACTCTACGAACTTTATGAGAATATACTGTAGAAGATCCAAGCCCATGTAAATTATATACTCACTTTTGGAAATGAAAAACTGTAGGAAACAAGACTATTAATGGAAATTCAGACTTTTTCTATGAAATAGTACTATCTGCATTTCATAAGCTCCTTGCCAGACAGTAAGTCAGTAACCCTTCTATCTATATAAGCCTTCTTGAAGAAGAAGCATCAGTACCTTTTTTAGATTTTCTACAACCCATCTACAAGTTGAGGAAGAGAACCTACTATAACATCTTCAACAATTTCTGCTGACACTGAAAACCAATGCCAAATACCTTTCATTCAAACATTTTTTTATGGAAAGAGACGTCTACAGCTAAAAATTTCATTTTGAAAACCATTGTTCATCTATTACTGGATGGTGCTGCTGCTAACATTACCACAAAACAGACCTGGAATTCAAAGCCTTAAAAAAATCCTCAGCAGTAGATGATCGGAGTTTTTAATCAATCCTCGCATTTAAACATTTACCTACATAAGCCAAAAACAAACGCAGCCAGTAAAATGAAGAAATACAACAGGATTACTGAGGCGCAGAAGCAAAAACATCTCGGAGGATGCCACAATTTATCTTTCTATTAGAGCACTTGGTAGTTTTCTGTATACAGCTGGATTCTCTGGGCAAATTTAGGAGGCGCTCCACCTTTTAGTGGCAAGATGTTAACAACCTACATAGATCACAAAATAAAATAATCGATAAGAGACAATAGTATAAGCAACTACGACTATTTTCAAATAAAAAGAAATATAATCTGTGCTATTCTACAATTCGTCAAGAAACCAACATCTCCATTGGGTAATGACACTATTCGGCTTCCATGATTCATTTGTGCATAGCATTGTGAAGGGAAATTAGTAAAATGTATTGATTCAGCGGTTTCCAGATGAAGTGATATGAATGGCGTACCTTCAAGTCACTGAATGTATTTGTAGCTGAGAACCGCACAGAGATGGGGAAAAAGGCTGATGAATCTGCTGCAGGTACAACGAACTCCAGCGCCCCGCTGCCATAATATAAAAGAAATAAATCAACAATCAGAAAACCTAGTAGCATACTAACTCCTCACTCTTCTCTAATTGATACAATTTTCATTTGATATGCCAATATTGAGAAAGGAAAAACATAATATTAGTAAAGAGCTTACCTGCGGTTAGAATTATCTATCAGAACAATAGACCACTCCAATATTGAGTTTCTAGAATCATACCTGCCAAAGAATAAAGTAGAGATGCATGACTTTCAAGCAACATGCAAAAGGAAACTGACTGTAACATGAAGAAGAAATCAAATGCTCCACGGAAATGATTTAACAAAAAGGATTTGCAGCAAAAAAAAAAAAAAAAAAAAGGTTCAACTTTGCAACAGGTTCAACTCTAAAATAACAGATTTCTGATAAACCAAAATTTTACTTGGAGAAATGCCAGCTTGCGGCAAACTCATATAGCATAAGGCTCTCACTTTTAGTATTCCGCAGCTCCAACCATATTTTACATATATTTAGAAAAATCGATAAAGAATTACCTCCATTCACCCTCAACTTGTGTTACATTTGGAGCATCCCTAAGAGCAGGGAGGGGAACTGAGATCACAACATTTTGCAGATCAAACATCGATGAAGCTTCATACTCAATGCTGACATATGTGTCATTGCCGGAAATGGAAGGCCAGCAATTGACTGCCATTGCAAGAAAAAATTAGGGGGGAAAGATATACAGAAAGTACAAAATCCTGACACTTAACGAAGGAAAGGTATGTAGAGCATTAAACTTACTCGTCAGTGGGACAACTGATTCATCTGTGCTTTGCATTCTCCACTTTAAGAGCCCAACACCATCTCCTTGGCCGCAAGGGAAAGGCCGGTTAGGATCTTTAAGACCCAGAATACTTTCATTTGAGTATAGCTCCTTGTTTATGTTAGGATGTGTTTTGAACACAACGCCGGGAGTACCACCAGACTCAACCTGCACAAATGTATTGAATAGAATGTCAAGGAATTATGGGTCCACAATACGGAATCGGGGGATTCAGAACGACAACATAAGTAGCCTGAACTTCTTACACAAACATGCTAAATATCAAATCCATCAACAGAACAGAGCATACTGCCCATACTCTAATCGAGTCACATATCATGATAATAACAATCTTAACAGATCTAGCAACAAAACAGAACATACTGTATATGCTCTAATTGAGTCACGAGAAGTGATTTTGTCACATTAAATGATTAGATAAGATTATGACATATAACGAAGTATGGAAAGTTCAATGGTCAGAAACATGACATAAATTAATGCTTATGTTCGAAAACCTTCAGGGTCAAACACCTGGGTACCAAAATAGGTGCAGGAAGAGTACCTGAACTTGGATAAAAGCATCCTTGTCCTCCAGAATCTGAAGCGCTAAAGTTCCTTGAACATCAAAGTTACTGAGTCCTCCATCTCGTTTCAGTGCCACATTGAGCTTCTCCTCCACAGTCAATGTTATAGGATCAGTTAGTGGTGCAGCAGCAGTCTTAGACTTGCTTAGAGTTGGTGGTACATCCTCAACAATCACTTCACCTTCTGCTTTCAGGGATTCCAAGAATTGGTTCGTTCTCTGTGTTTTACCAAGCTTCATGCCAAGACCCTTCGGCGGAGCATTAGCAGCTGCAGCCGGATGACCTGATGCTGCCATTCAAATTAAGAGCATTAGAGGGAGAAAAAGCAATCATTTCATTAGGCAAAGAAGGATGGACCTAAAAAGCATGTACATGAATTAGCTAACTATCATAAAAGAAAAGTCAAAAGAAGATTACAGCTAAGCTTTCACTAGGTAGAAACCCATACTAGCTTTCAGAGGAACCTGTAATCATAGAGCACTTGCCCGTCGCATTTATATGTTAGGGATTCTCCCCAGACGCACTATAAAAATTGCAAGCAATTTATTTTCTTTACTGTATACCCAAGAAAGAAGCAATGCACTGGACTAAGAAGTTGTTGGTTAAAAGCAAGGGAAAATCACAAGGACATTCATGCAAACCACATCTAGAATTATATTACCTTGTCCTGACTAGATTCTAATTCAAGATTTGGAAAATAAAAAGAAAAGGTCAAAGTTGAGTGTCATCTAAAAATAACATGAAAAATGCAAGTATGAGCTATCGCTAAGATATGTGTCATACAAACAATGAAGAATGCTGCAGGTTCAAGTAAAGCAACTGGAACAAACCTTTAGACTTGGTTGAGTATGAATCCATATCAGTTGTCAATCCAAAACCAGAACCAGACCCAAAACCACTTGTGCTGCTAGATATACTACTCATTTCACCATAGGAACTTTCAAGTCTTCCAGAGCCCATGGATGACATATATCCCTTGTCACCCCTACCCTTTTCAATCTGTAGAAGATGGAGACTATCTTGGTAAGAATCCTCTACGTGTACATCATTTCACATGTCTGGGCATGAAGACCTGAAAGTAGGTAGAATAACAGTATACCTTGGTTTTGTCAATTTCGTTAGCCTTGCGCTTCATTAGATCCTTTGTTTCATTGATCTTACTTGCTATTACCAACTTGTGCAGTTTCTCTTCATGACTTTCCATTTCACAATACTGCTTAACCTGCGCAATGCTGACACTTTCCTTGTGCCCAAGTGAGATTACCTCATCAAAGGCAAAAATAAGCTCAAAAGCTGCCTTACATATTCCCTCTTCATCTAAAGAGTAAGCATATTCGGGTACCTTTATATAATTAAGGAACGAACGTTGATAGGAAGCTGAAATCTAAGTTTAACTACATATAGCAAGATGAAAGACGCAGTACAATGAAATGTGACAGAAGAACAAAACCTGGGAAACCAAAGTGATATGGTTATCTCCCACTTAGCTCAAATCATGCCACTTTCGGGATTCCATTTCAAATTTCAGTAAATCAAAACTATTACGTAAAAAAATAAGAATTTTAATTAATTTATTATTGAGGTAAAACCTTGGGAAAAGGGGACATATTCAGTCGAAAAAAAAAGGATACTAGCTTAGAAAGCATTCTCAAAGTCTCCAAGTCTTCCAATATGTTACTCTGCTTGTTTGTAACAACAAGCAAATAAAGAGCTTCAATTGGGTGGTAAACATATCGCACATTTTCAGTCTCAACATATGTATGCTGCTTTCCTGATCCTATCAATTTGGGAAACGCGCCAAGAAGAGTCTCAATTCTTACGCGAGACATGTCCACAAACTGCCTCGACACAAGAGCTACAAACAACAGCGAAATATTTATGAAATCACTACAGAAGAATCTAATAAGTGCATACTTTAAAAAAGTCTACAGCAAAATTCAAATGATACCATAGTCCTGTTTATACATGCAGACTGATAGTAAGATGAATACGACGAGCATGGAGAAATCATGGAAGAGCCACATACATAATTTGAACTACGCTTACGTACCACTCTGACTCCAGATTAAGTATTAAAAATAGTAAATTATCTATCTCCGCAGTCTGCTTAAATTCAACAAAACAATGACATGCTGCAACAAGTAGAAAACTAAACGCAGCAAGGTAAACTACATAGACAATCAAATTTGGCGAAAATATTAAGGTTAATTCACAGCCACTGAATAGCAGAAGAAAAGAGTACATTTGCAAACACAGTGAGCTATGTTACTTGGGCAGGCTTACCATGACACAAAACGTGAGACATGGGCCCCGTCCTAAGATGAGGACCCAAAACGGGGCCAAGTCTTCATAATGTAAGTTCAATTCTTAAGTTCAAATACTTGGACTGTTGGAGATCAATCAACAATGACGATTCATAAGGCAGATTTAAGGAAATAGTGAGACGGCTGATATAGGGCCTAAAAACATTAAAAACATCCTAAGTGGTTCATGCACCTGTCTCTTGCTCTACCTATGCCATGTCAACCTCCCTTAAAATCTCATCTGGCAGAACAGTCGGTATGGTAAGGCTCAAATATGATTTCCATACCTTTAGGCTATGTCTGGTAGCATGCAATCAACTTTGTAATATTACATAGTATTTCTAGTTCAAATGGAATTGAGAATGAATAGGAAAAAGGAGACGAACATGAAGGGGATGAGTTTGATTACCTTCACTCATGTAATGGTGATTACATAAGTTTTACTAATCTTTGACTATTACATGAGTTTGTACTATGAGAGCTCTTATCTTTTAATGGTGATTACAACTCCTCCCTCTCTCTCTCCTAATTTCCCCACCATTTTTAAGCAAAATTGGGTGATCGCAATGGTGATTACATGATTACATTACACCCAACCAAACAAGCCTTTATCTTTGTTGTGTCATGCGGTATTGGCCCAAACGTGAACAATCAGAGTAACGTAGAATGTGAGGCAATCACGAAAACTATTAAGGCGAGCAAAGTGCGAACAAAAAAAGAGCATAGCTCATAAAAAATTATGTTAAAGCCAGGATGAAAACAAGCAAATCAGCAATGGAATGAATGGTCAGTATATATCTATCTATGTCAACTTCACAAACAAGCAACTATCAGGCCACGGTTAGTAATCAAGTGACACCCAAAACACGCCAAAGCCGAGGTAGAATTAAATTACAGGGTGCAAAGGCAATGTAGAAGAAAGGTCAGTTAATCTTAAAAAACACGCAAATGCAGATTGAAAATCCCAATCTGGGTTCACCAAATCACACTCATCAAAAAGTAGACGGAGCCATGTTGGCTCAACAAAGGGACATACATCTCTAACTTGACTCAGGCTTATAGGAAGCTTGAGTTGTTGCAGCTGGCAAAACCTCATTTCATAAAAGTAGACGGAGCCATGCTGACCCAACAAAGGGATACATATCTCTAACTCAACTCGGGCTTATAGAAAGCTTGAGTTGATTTAGCTTAAAAGAAGCTCGTTTATCATAAAAGTAGACTGAGTCATGCTGACCCAACAAAAATATATATACATCTCTAACTTGACTCCGGATTATAGGAAGCTTGAGTTAAGTCAGCTTGCAAGAAACTCGTATACTTTTACCATAAAAGCATACAGTCTTTTCTACGAAACTCGTGATCAAAGATGAAAACTGACCTTTGCCAGATTTGGTAATGATAGACGCTGCAAGAACAACCTATACCATAACAAATAAAACACATTGGAAATGTTATGTTATGTTGTGTTATGAAAATGGTAGTAAGAAAATGGAAGTAGCAAAGTGTTACTTACCATATTGTCTTGAATTGGCTTATAGAGCAACTATACTAACACCTGCACATTAAAAGTGCAATGGTCTCAGATAATAACATTCAGAGATCGGAAAGGAATGGAAAATTCACCTGATCTGCTCCCTCGATGGTCGGTGGCTGGCTGGTACAGCTATGTATTTATTCTGGTATTACCGTTATTTTACTTCTTTCAACTTTCCTTATGTTTACATACAGGCTTTGAATTTTTGTTGCTGTATGGGCTGTTGGGTTGTGTTGGACTGGATCTATGGACTCTGAAGTAGAGGTGATCATCGTGTCGGGCGGGCTTTGGACCGGGCTCGGGCCAAATCCAGTTTTAAATGCGAGTCTTTTTATGAATCTTATACTAAGCATAAGTTTCATCTCATTCATTTTTTTTACGGGGTCTACGCCATTGTGGTCATATAAACTTCAAATATAAATACGATTTATAAAAATAAATAAAATTTCTAGGATGAGTTTCTACAAAAAAAAATAAAAAAAATTGAGGTTTTTTGTTAAATTTCGTTACAAAAATTGAGATTTTTCAAAATATCACCCCCCTAATCATTCACCCCAATTCAAACGAACCATCATAGGAGTAGAAAAAATACCCCAATTAACTAATTACCCTCATCCAAGTACAAAAGTGTCTCATAAACATTAGAGGAATGATAAGCCAATTGGAGCTATTGGATGCTATTGGAGGGGCCCTAAGAAAAAGACAAAAAAAAAAAAACTTTACCCCACTACCCTTACGTTTTTACACTAGTGGACATGTTTACCCTTTCTTTTTAAAGACCAAATCATGGTAATGCCCCGTGAAAAGGTGGGACCCTCCAATAGCACCCAATAGCTCCGATTGGAAGATCAGTTCTCATAAACATTACCCCAATATATATTTACCCCTTGAGGTTACAAGTATATGTCCCCCTAAATATATATAGGGGTTTCATCCTCACATATAAGAGCAAGTTTATTGGTCATCGAACTAGCTAACTCAAGGGTCAAGGGTGGTTCTCTCTCTCTCTCTCTCTCTCTCTCTCTCTCTCTCTCTCTCTTGGTGAAAATGTAAGTAATATCATAACACAACAACCTAACAACTTCCATCCAAACAACAGAAGCAGAGCAAACACCTGAACAAACTCAGGTTAGAAACCAAATAAACAAACACCAAACAGCCTACAAATTAACAAGCCATACCATGTCACTAGGCTTCAAAGCCTTCTTGTTCACAAACAAAATTCTACACTTAATATCACTAATTAAAGACTGCACCAATTTCTCAGGTCTGGGAAGAATCAGATCAAAACTGCACCTGTTCCTAGCCATCCAAACACTATATATTAGTGCACAAACCATTGCTGAAACAGCTCTTTTCCGGAAGCTTGAATTGCATTGTCTTCTAAAAGTCCACTGCAGAGTCCTAACAGAGGGAATGATGCAATGCAGCCTACTCTGCAGCTCACTCAAGCATCTCAAACTGAAAGCACATTGAAAAAACAGGTGTTCATGTGTTTCAGAGTGCATCCCACATAATTCACAGATAGAATTATCAAGTATACCCAGTCTGAACAACTTTTCCTTAACTCTCAATCTTTTCAAGCAGAACAACCAAACTATGAAACTGTGTTTAGGGAGATTAAACCTCTGCCAAACAGTTCTATACCACCAAACCTTATCACCATCTCCTCTGAAGAACTGATCAAACTCATTCACTGTCAACTGATTATCAACACCACTTCTACTCTGCATCAAGCCAATAGTCTGATTCTTTAGTCTACAAATTCTCCTCCAATACCAGCTAGCCTGCAGACCTGGAGCATACTCAACCATCTCTCTCTCTCTCACTCACTCACTCATGCGCGCGCACACACACACACCATCTTCTTTTTCCTAGTTATTTTTACCTTTATGGGTGGTTCTTAAACTCTTTTTTCTACTTTCCATTTAAAGGATAATGTTTACTTATCCTTAGTTAAAGGATAAAATGACAAAAAGAAATTCCTCACCCTTAGTTAAAGGATAATGTTTACTTATCTTGTATCTTGTTCAACTAATGTATCTTGTCTCTTAGTGTATCATGTTTATCATAGTACTAGGATAGCTTAGCATATATGTATTTACATTAAGTTACATACTTATGAGCTTCCCCATTTATCTAGTGTATCATATTTATCTAGTTTGTATATATAGCCCTCATTCATTTATGAGCTCCCTAATGTTTCTACACTCACTACCCTTCCATTTTATATTAGCTAATATAAGAAAATTTGCGTTTTTTTATCAGCAAAATCACGTAAATGTTTTTCTATTGAATAGACCCCTTCTATGATGGCTATTGAAGGATAATTCTTCAAAAGTAACGGTGACAAGTTATCATCAACACCAGAAAGAGAAAAAGGAAGTTAATTTAACCATATACAGTATGCTTCAACTGCCAAGCCCAACTACTAACTGATTGCGTTGTGTCTTACTCTCATGTTAATGGGATCGATACATCATGTGTCATGGTCCTTTTCGACAAATTCATATCAAATGTCCCTTGTCACCATATTTTATGGTGAAAAGCCTCCCAAACGACTTTTGGCTTCGCTTGCAATACCCTAAATGTGGTCAGATGTCAGTAGATGTTGCCTGACAAAATTAAGGTCATGGACTACAATAGTTCTCCAACTTTAATTCGATACAATAATATCGCCCCCACCTCCCACCCCCTTTCTTGCTTTTTTACTTTGAAACATATACCCATTTGTTTCACTAAAATTCACTACTAAACATATTGTAAAAGGGGGTGTCTAACTGTCTATCACACATGAAAATGGTTGCATGGGTCTCTTATTATTTTTGTCTGATTTAGTATCATAATACAAAGAATGATTATAAGAGTGTTAGAAGATGATTTTAGATGGACTAGGAGTCTAGGAGTATGTGGAAGGACACAAACTCTGGAAAACAAAATGCCCATCTAAAGTTGCTCATATTCCTTTTCTATGTAAAGTTAAGTAACCAATTCATCTCAATTGTTTTTTCTTTTTTTGGTATTGGAAGAGAAGGGACCTCAACTACACAGAATGACTAGACCTCAAAGTGGAGCACGTTTTTAGGGAAGGTAATCGGGTCGCAGATTGGATGGCCAATAGAGGAGTTGAAAGCATGGAACATATGATATTTATAAGACACCTCTAACAGTTTCCCCAATAATATATGCAATTAATTAAAACATTTGTTTACAAAGATACAGTATATTGATAAAGAGATAGTTTAGGTATCAATACTTGCTAAGAGACAAGTTCTTCAACTACGATAATGTTGTGTAGCATACCAACTTAATTCTCTTAATGTCTGACATCTTCTACGAAATTGGTAGCTTTGTAAAGACGTAATTGGGATTTAGATAATAAAGACTAAGGTTTTATAAATGTTTTGACGTCATAATAAATTTGTACCATTTGGCCTTGGACTACTTTAAACAAAGATGATAATAGTAAGTCAAATGGTCAATTTTATGTAGTTTTGCGCCGTTATATTAGGTAAATGCCAAAGTATAAATTCATATGGATGGATGATGATAATAGAAATCTTACCTAAAACAAAACTTGTGTAAAATGATTGAGACACCTCAAATCGAAAGATGATGCAATTCTATTAGAAAAAGGGCCTATATCATAAGTTCAAATCTCTTCATTGGGACTTAACCGGCCTAAGGGATGTAGTGGGTTTGAATCTTTATACCTCCTCCTCACAAAGAAAAAAACTAGCAGGTGGTTGGAGCTATCTTATCTTAATCATGAGGTTGGGGTTCGATTCTTATATGAGACATTGTGCGGTCATTTCAAACGAAAAAAATATCCCCTACCCGCAACATTAATTATTTAATTGCTCTAATATAAAAAAAGTAAAATATTAAAATCTCCTCACCCTCTTTATAATCATTAAACCGTTTTGCATGGCTCATTTAAATATTTGTACCAATTGTAAAAAGGAAAAAATGAAAGAAAACTCCTCCGTACTGGCTACAGGCCTACAACACGAGGAATCACCAGAAACTGGGGCCCCTTGTTCTTGTAGATCAATTCTGTGGAATTCTCATTCGCTAACAGTTTGACAAATATGTCTCTTTGTCAGGCCAATTTGGGTTGGGAACTCGGGAGCTTTTACTTGGGGTCTCGGGAGCAAGGGCAAGGAATCATTGGCTAAGAAGTCCCAATTTTGGAGGACCAAATTACTTTTACTTTTGCAGGGGTTTTATCACATTTTTATACATTTGTATGTGTTTGGCTTAGTTTTTGTAAGTGTTTTTCAACCCAAAAACTTTAATTTTGGCTAAATATAGTGTTTTTTAAAAACCCAAAATAGTTTTTACATTATGATACCATGTGCTCTTTCTTGTTCGAATCTTGAATAGGTCCCAAAATCGTTGACTTAATGAATGAAAATAAAACAATCAACTATATGTTGAGGTAAGCTCCATAAGTCAATATATAGAGGGAGCAATCCAATTAAGCGTCAAGTTTTCTTCTAATCATAGAAGCTTATGATATCATTTTGAGTCCTTACAATCTCACAATTTTTGATTATGCGAAGATAGTCACGATAAAAAAGGGCTGAAAGATCCTTTGTTAGACTTTTCAATTGAACGCGCAATGGGAAATGACGATCGGTAAGGAGAGATCACTTTTCCTTCTATTCATAATTATGTCTTGACCAACTCAAGGTGAAAAATGAGGTTGATGGTGTGGGTTATATACGGAAGGAGAGTGGAAAAGTAAAGAAAAGAGTTAGATTTTTTTCGATCCAAGTTCATTCGAAGAAGAGCTCACTCGACAAACTCAGCCAACTAGGGATTTTACTATCAACGGGTACGAGGGTCACCTCTCAATCTGTTCACTTCCCCGTATTGTGAATCAATGAAAATTTTCTACAAACGAAAATATAAATGTAAATAATCGGTGCAAAATTAAACCTACACCAAACTGCAAATTAAACTGTCGTACTCTATATTAAGTCATAAATTATTAGTTCATTATAAAATCAAATATTTGTAAGACTAAATAGATATTTTATCATATATATGTTCATAATAATATGAACTATTAAATATTATATGTGATATTTATTTCAATAATTTGAGGTTGCATATCTTTTATTAGTTTTTTACTCTAATATCAAATCGTTATTTATGGTTTATTTGATTTTACTTTGTTACTAAATCGGTTTGGTTTAATTTGTAAAAGATAGCAATTCGTACTTTTGTGGTTTGGTTTAGGTTGTATCTTAAATTATACCACCCAAACCCATATAACACCACACCGTGCACACTCCTAATAGCGAATACACAAAATGATTTTTCCCCTTTTAGTTAGTTTTTTTTTTCTGAAGTTTTATTTAGAGCCCATCAAATATAATGTATACCAATATCTACAATTAGAAAACAGTATATATTTGACGTACCTCCAACTTTCTTGTGACGCTTAAAAAGTACGAAGACAAAAATTTGGATGACCAAATCTTGTAAGAGTGGGTAGGACCTGGCACTCTGGTTCATAAGACCATTAGTCCTTTACTACTATAAAACGTCAGTAGTCATCACAATATTCAAATCAACCAGCCACCTCTCAATCACAACAATAATTCGGGCCTTTCAACGACAACGTTTTTTTCGTAAAATATTTCCCAACTACCAATCGCACCCTACCCAACGATGGAAGTCTTTTCGTCGCCCCAAATTTGCTAATGTCGTCCCAAATAATTCATTTATTTGGACTATGTTTCCTAAAATACCCCCATCTAATAACATATGCTCTCCATTCTCTCTTCTAACTCAAACCCACACTCTAACTCATACTCAAGTCTAACAAACAACAATACACATCACTGTTAAACCAAAAAAAAAAAAAAATCTCAAAACTCACACAAATCCAGAAATT
>CAAKMY010062030.1:0-50613 GCA_901111285.1 Corrigiola litoralis
AATTAAAGCAAAGATGGTTTTAAGAGCCATTTTAATTTTAGTCCATTATATCCCAAAGCCAAAAGAACAATGAATCTTTATAGTACAGGCCACCGAGTGCAACTAAAGTACAAGCAGCTACATGCCTACGTGTAGATAAAGAGCCAAACCTGTCTTTCAAGAAGCTGATTTTCACTTCCTTTTGAAGGTAAGTCTGCTCCTATATTTCCATCACCATAAAGCTGATAGTGTAAAGGTGATGTCAAGTCTGGAGTCGAAGCATCCATTACTCGGTTGTTCTCATACTTATACCTGCTCCAATGAGATACAATATCATTAAGGAGCAGTTGCATATTGCCACATACCAATTAAAATTTTAATACAAAGACAATCATCATTTAATTATCAAACTTTTTCAGTTGGGTACAGAGATAACCAGCATGCAATACTCATCTCATAAGACATTTCAGCATGTGGGGAAAAGAGTAATTCAGATATAAGATCAATAACCAAACCAATGTTTGGAGACATAATAGTCCTCTATAGAAACTGTAGTAACTTTTTCAACCAAATAACAGCTGCAGAAACTAAAATTATGTTCTGTTGAGTGACATGAGTCTCAACACCAGTTTCCAATGTAAACCCGCATACCAAAACAAACAAACAAAAAACAAAGAAGCGAACTCATCGTAGATCGTTTTTTCTGGTCCTTACACTCATCCACCCTAATACCCCTCGTTAGAAAAGAGAGACACCGTTAACAGACTGCAGAGTTGATAGGATCTGGAAGAGGTTATGTTCTATCACGACCAGAGTCCCTTTCATTGCTAAAGGACCTGTATTCAAGTCGAAGGGACTAATTGAACAAAGTGCTATTTCTCCTACCCTGATCCCTTTAGATTAAGAACTTTCCCGCTCCAGATAAAGGACCAAAACCAGTGAATGAATGAGATATGATACACCCATGGGGGTTTTTGAGCATATATTGGGGGCACCTATTTTCTCCCCACATTACCTCCCCTTTTTTCCCCTCTGGGAGGGTATTACCCTTCCTTCTGCAAGGGTACATCATGTTTGTGCCCTGGTATGTGGTGATGTGGTCTAAAACCCCATCACCGATATGGGGAAGTAATTTCTCCGAATCAGTAGAGCATCTTAAATCATTAACAATGAGACTTGACACATAGCCATTACTACTGTTCCCAAAGAATTGATTTAACAGTACATTACATGCAAGCAAAAACTGAGGATGTCAAGATAAAGGAATGCATGCTCCATGCCCATATGATTATACCATTATAATGATAGATGTCGTAGAAGAATTAAAGATGAATGCAACAGAATAGAGTAAGGTAACACAAGAAAAACCTGAGTGCTTCAGCATCTGCTCTAACATCAACTTTCTCTATTTCTCTAGTAATCAGAGACTTGAGCCGCTGAGAATAAGCAGTAACAGCTTGCAGTAGTAAAGGAGGGCTCCTCAAGCAATCTACGACAACATTTTTTACTTGATCAGGTATTTCCCCATCAAAATCATAGCCCAACTTAGCTGCCTCTAGCTGCGGATTAGAGTGAACCCCAGTCCCTTCAAAAGCCGGAAAAGAAGTGCGTATTTTATCGAGTGTATGTAACGCGAGAAATTCACAGGTTTTCCTGATATTTCTTTCACGAGTGGTTTCAATAAGAATAACATCCTCAGCCACTTTGGCTCCCCTAACAGACGAGTATACACCGTCTTTTTCCCTCCCCCCAGCATTCATGCTGGTAGCTACTTCCGTAGAAAGATCAACACTAGACCGCTGTGAATTCCTTGCTTTATGAACAAAGAAACCGAGACGTTTCTGGTATTCAGCAAATATTTTCGCTGCTTCATCACATTGTTGATCGTATGCTTCCAACATTACCTGCTTATGCCTTCATTCGCAATTATACAAAATCAACACAACACAACAAGCAATATTTCATAACTATAATTTACAAGAGCATATGTAATAATCCCTCTATTCCACTTATAAAGAAACGTTCGACTTCTTATACTATCTAATGTCATACTTTAACCATCGATAATTCAACAGATATAATTGTCATCAATTGGTCTTGACAAAGACCGTCTACTTTTATAATCCGTCTACATTTATGAGAAGCCATGCTTGCCTAACAAAGATAATATAACTCTGATTCAGCTTGGGATTTCACGGAGCTTCAACTAATTTAGGTACTCGAAGTTCGTCTAGTTTTATCATACGGTCTCTCCTAAGAATTTGTAAATAGAAATAACTACGAAATTATTATCATTCAAAAATATTGTTAAATACAAAACTAACAATTCTAAATTAACAACATTTTAAATAACGCCAAAAGCGAAACGTTAACTTATGAGCGGAACAGAGGGAGTAACCGAAACCTATACCTAAGGTTACCGCGGTCATCAAGCATCCGCTTCCTATCCGCCTCATCCCTCGAAACCTCCAACATCTTCGCCTTCAACTCCTTCCGTTGCCTCCGCAGCACCTGCCTCAACCTCTCCACCTCCCGCTCCGCCGCCTCCCGTTCCTCCAACGCCTTCTCCCTAACACTACTCCCCCCACCACTCCTCCCCTCCCCTCCCTCCCTCCTCCTCTCTCCCCCGCCTCCCCCGCCCCCGTGCACGACGATGTTTCGCCGAATCATCTCCACCGTCTTCTCCGACTTCACCCTCTCTAACAGGAAGTTCCACACCGGGATCATGTTTCCCCTGCACACCTTCCTTATCGTCCCCGGGCCGGGCCGGGCCGGGCCCGACCCGGCCCGGTAGCCCATTTCGCGCTGTAGCCACTCTGATATGGCGGTTTCTGGTGGCACCTGCGCCGCCGCCATTGTTGACGGGGGAAATGCGGAACCCTAGGTGGGATTTAGCGGCGAAAATGTAGGTTTTGAAATGTGCGCGCAAAGTCGCTGATAAGAATTGAGTCGAAGATACGAGGTTTTGAGGATTGGTTGCTCATATTTGTTTCATGTTAATAATTAATTAATTTGTTTATATTTTTGTCACTTTATGTTGAGTTTGAACTTTGAAGCATCACTCTATTAAGAATAATGCATAATAAGACAAATTATTTTGAAAAAAATAAAATTAATCATACAAGGATTTTGTCAATTGAAAATCTAGATTATAATTCTTTGATATTTAGATTATGAATTTTAATGATTAAATTACGTGTTAAAAAAATGTAAGAAAAAAACATATATATTTCGAAAACAACAAAGGGAATACTACTTGTTTGTTTGTGACATGATATGAATCATCTATATGGTTCAAGTACAGTTTTTAACTTAAAGACTTTCAGATTTGAAATGTTCGCACAAAATTGTTGATAAAAACCGAAATCCCAACTTCATGATTAAGGTAAAAGAGCTCTAATTATTTAAACTAATTTTTTCTTAAACTTTAACTTGATACTTCAGAGGTACTTGATATCTATGTGAGCGAAAACAAAACAATTATCGTGATTAAGTAGGGTAAAATGGGAAACGGAATGTAGTATGATGGGATAGGATAAAACTATAAAAGTGAAAGAAAATTGTGTAGAGACCGTCCAAAAGTCTTTCACCAATTAGAAAAGACCAAAGTAGGTCTGCTTCTTTCAAGCTAAATTAACTCAAGTTTTTTACAATCCTAAGTTAAATCATACTCCGTAACTTTTTACTTTGGGTCAGCATGCCTTCGTCTACTTTTATACAATTCCAAAACCATTTGAAAGTTGTTTGTGTTATAATGCTCACCTAATCACGAGGATTGACGTGACATCCCTCTATTTATATATAGGCTACATCAAAACATAGCGTGTAACTTTAAAAAGTAAGATTGATCAAATACTTGAGAGTTCAATTTGTGGTTGGGTTATTTCATATTAGGATCCTCATCGCCTTATTAACTACTTTGATAAACTACAAAAAATTAAATAAACTTGGTATGGACACTCCGTAAGTACCTAAGTTGTGACAATTCGTAGATGTACTCTTCTAATTAAACTTCTATATTTTCCCACAATCCAAACTGGTATTCTCCATAATTTTTCAGATTTACGAGAATGTGTATGATAGGACATCTATCTTCATGGGATGCAATTTTTGTATTCTTCAATCTTTTCCCTTGTTTTCCAAATACTTAGCGTAAAATGGAAAAAAGTTTAGGAATGATTAAAAGGAGTATACATGATCGTTTGTTTTAAGTTAAAATTAGACGTTATTAAAATGCATCTGTTTTATTTAAAAGTAATGGACTCAATTAAAATATATATTGAAGTTACATAAAAACTTCTTCTTTTAATAGCCTGAGTTAATTGATTAGTACAAGTAGAAAGGAATAAGGTGAGATTATTTAACTTTGTATTTATGTTGATCCATGCAAATAATACAATATTGCATAAGAGGACGAAGGATATAAAGATATGATCTAACATTTACATCTTCTCAACTTGTATCATTTTATCAATATTTCATTAGTTGACGAGTTATTATAAATTGTGATTTGTTTTTTTTTTTTTTTTTGTAAACATTTTTTATCTACTTAAGTATACTCTAAAATTTAAAAGCGACAAAAATAAATTTTCGTCAAGACTTTGGGAGAAAATGTATTTGGAGATTAGTATAATTATTTTTCGAACATAATAAAAACAATAAATAATTTTTTTTATTGAATATAACTTTGTATTATCATAATATTAAGTTGTGTCACATTATACTAATGGTGTGAGAGCTTATACTTTTACGCATGACACTTGGAAAAAAGATTGCAAATAGTACTATATATTTCTTCATAAATAATGCTTCAAAATTATCTTATACAAAGTAAAATTTGGACAAAAAATTGCCGCTCGCATAGAAAATTAAAGTACAACTTTTTGAATGAGTACCTATTCACACTCCCCCTAACTTATTTGGTACTCGCACAATTATATTTTCCTTTTAGATAAGATAATAGCGTCATTTGTTATATTTAAATTGCGAGATATGAAAGTTCTCCTATACGACTTATATGCTTTCGTTATGTCAAAAAGCATAACATGAACATGAGTTATACAAACACTATTAAAATGAAAATTTAATAAATAAATGGGGACAATGTAACATCCTAGACATTAGGACTACAAAATAAGTTAGCGATTTTTTTTTTTTGTGTGTGTGTTTGTATATTAAATACGGCCTTTTGTACTTATTCCAAAAGAAGTAACAATAAGCAACGAGAGATTGCTTATTTCCATTTACTTTTCTGGAAAAACCCAATTGTTGTCGGACAGTAAACTTGAGCCTTCTTTAGGAAACCTGCACAACTTCAGCTGTGCGGCTCTGCCTCTTCTGGCCTTCTCTCATCATAGCCCTTTCTCATCATAGTCATGCTCTCTTCATTTAAGATCATTTTTTTCCATTGCTTTATACGTAGTACGTAGTGCGAAATTACTACCTCCAAATCACTCATTTTTTCATATATATTTTTTTATATTTGTTGAGGTCTAACTTTGATAATAAATACGTAGTAACACCTAAATTAAATTTCAAAAAAATACAAATCTTTAATTATTAGATTTATATTTACAAATATTTTTTATATTAGTATATTTTTTTAATTATTTTAATTTCATATCTTGAGTTATTAATAATAAAAATATAGTTTCAAATGGTGTTAAAAAGGAGATGTGGGGAATTGAGTGGGACGGAGGGAGTATTAAATAATACTTTTTGTATTTCTGTCAATTCTTTCCATTTGCAAAAACTTTTCTTAATTGGTCAACAATTTGGAGCAATCTATCTTCACAAAAAATGCATTTTATATAAATTGCCATTAGTGAGACCTACTTATCACATATTTTTATTTATATTCATTATTCTCATACTCACAATCACATTTCCTACATTATCTCTCTCCTCCTCCATTCACCCCACATGGGTGTCCCTACTCCCTCCTGAATAATTGTGCCAAAAGTCAATGTTAATATTGGGTAGAAATGGATGGAGTAATAGTAAAATATCAATTAAGCGATTTTTTTAATGCAGTGTGGGAGGAATTGATGAGAGATAATTAGTGTTAAAGTCCTCATCCTACTCAACTACTTTTTTTAGAATGTTATTAAAAAGGAAAATATAAAGGTTGGTCTTGAACGAATTAAGGGAATATATACAAATATATCTTTCTATCTATTGAACTAATATAATTATTTGAATCATTTGAGATTACAATTTTGACCATCAATAACACAAAATATATAATATAAATGATAATAAAAAATAATAATATTAAATTTTTTAAATGTAAATCTAAGCATTACATATTTGTAACTTTTTCGATATATTTTGAGCTACTGATGTTCAAGATATGCCCTCGACAAATCTAAAACAAAAACATAGAATAACCGACTAGACTATAATTTCACCACACTTCTCTTCTCAGACCTTGTTCTTTCAAATTAAAATTGAGTTAAACTTTAATATATACTTATTAAAAATTGAATTGAATTGATTTTACTAGAATTAAATTAACTAAAATATGTTGAAACTACACTTAAATTAACTGTATTAATATAATAGTTAAACTGAGCTGAACCGAATTAACATTATTATTGAAGAAGTCCTTAAAATAGGCCTTATTCTGCCCTACTACAACCTAGCTTACAAAAAAAGGGAACAAAATGAACTCTCCACAGTCCACAGTCTTTTCATCTTCCCCAAAGCCCCAAAAGAAGGACCAAAACTTCTCTTCTATAAATAGAGCCTATATAAACCCTATCAATCATTCACACACTACACTCTCATACTCCCTCATTTATTCTTCTTCCATCCTCTTACACAAAAGAACCCTTTCCCTTACCATCCTAAAAAAAAAGAGCTCAAAATGGAAGTTTCTCCACTTAAAGTAGCTCAAACTCCTCACAACTCCCAAGCAACAACAAGCTTAAACCCTAAAGCACCTGAGTTCCATCCAACATTATTCACCCCTAACTACTTCACTTATGAAGATCCAGCTTATCACAACCCAATCTTATACATAACTGATCATCCTCCAGTTCAACTTCCTCACCACCATTTTGATCACCACACTCAAAACTACCAACAACACTATCCTACTTACTCTCCTTACTTCACTTCTACCACTGATCACCATCAATATTACCAGGAACTAACTTCTACTACTACTAATAATGATAATGATGATAATAATAATACTTACACATCATCTTACTTCCAAGCTAAATGCCATGGCCCCACCACCATGCAACCACCACAACAACAACCGCAAGTGCAGCTTGTTAGGCCGGTGGAGGATGCCCGGTTACGTCGTACTCCAGCTCGGCCTAACAGGGTTGTAGGGTTCCGTGATCATGGAGCTGCTTGTAGGGTTGGTGATGTAAGAAGAAGAAGTGACAGTGTAAGGAATTATGGGAGAAAAGAAGGGTTTAATGGTAATGGTGATTGGATGAGGTTTAGAGGTTGTGGTGTGTGCGGAAAATGGGTTAAGCGTCTTAGGCCAAATGGGTGGGAGACTACTGCCATGATCAAGAACATCCCTAATCAGTATACGTAATTTTCCTAATATTTCTGCTGCTGCTTTGTTATAAAAAGTAGAATTTTTGACAATTTTTGAGCTTGCTGAAATTATTTCGGATGAATTTGTCGAACACAAAGTTGCAGCTGAAATTATTAAGGATGTATTTTGTTTTTCATACTTCTTTATATGGTGCTTTGATCATCAATAATTCATCATACATATGAAATTTGAAAGAAAATACAATGGTAGTTTGTATTTAAAATGACTTTTATATGATTTTTTTTTAATTTTATAGTCAAAAAACGTACGATATTAAATAGTGTCAAAAACGAATGTATACTTTCCAAAAAAAAGAGAGGGAGTATATGTTAGGAATGTTTGTTTATTTCCATTGATACTCATTTATTTATTAGTTTCTTGAGTATTTTGTTTTGGATAAGTTACTTATATTCATGCATGTATGTTTTGGGTGATTTTTATTTGGATGATGGGGAAAAAAATATGGAGGAATGGGGGTGGAATAGTAAGAATGTAAGATTATCAGATTAATGTAACTGTTTGCTTGGCGAAGTTATTACAGGTTCTTGGATAATAATTCTTTTGAGGGTGTAATAATGAGCTATTTCGAGAAACTGAACGTCTTATTTAAGTCTAGTTTTTATTTTGTTGGTTATTGGTATTTTTAGAATGTATTTATTTCTGCCCTCTCTTTGTTGGTTAAGTGTTTCCTCATTATTCATTAATGCAGCCTTAAAAGGCCTAAGCATGATCTGTAGCTTAAAAGAGTTTGAATGTACTCCTATCATGTGTGGAGTGCTATATTGAGTTTACCTTCTTTTTTTTCCCGCTTAATTTGACGTCTTTAGATTGACTTGATTGATTGTTTTGTTGATTTATCCACTTCAACAATGGTGCATCAGCTACCAGTAGTGGTAAATTGGTACAATAGTTTAGCTTTTCAACAACTAATGTAAGTGCATTGATTTGCTCCTATACCAGGCGTGCAATGTTGATGGAATTTTTGGATGAGTTTTGCAACAAAGAGAATAACAATTTCAAAAGGGCAACACATGTTCATCCGTCAATGGCATATGATTTCCTCTATTTGCCCATAGATTTCAAGTAAGGTCCTATTCTTCTGGACTGAAAGTAGACTGAAAATAAATAATCATACATTTTCTCAAGTTCGTTGTTTGTGTTGCTGGGTGAAATTTTGAAACTTTGGTGTTCTTATAATTGGATGAATGTTGGATTGACCTATCTAGGAGCGGCGCTAACAAAGGTTTCGCCTTTGTCAACTTCACCAATCCAAGTGCGGTTTGGAAGCTTCACCTTGCTTCCAGTGGTCGAGGTTGGGAGTATTGCAAGTCTCCTAAGATATGTCAGATTGCTTATGCCACTATCCAGGTATGTAGACTGAAAATTCTAAGCTAAAGTATGTTCATGGAATTGTATTGTCTTGTTCCCTTTGCGTGTTTGGTTTATATCTTTATGACCAGTATGAAGATAATAAAATGAAATAAAAAGGATAGAATTAACATGGTTTGGTTACATATGTGATATGGAGAATATGAGATGGGGTTGGTTATATATGTATGTGTTTGAGCCTTGAGGATTCTTAATTTGGAAACCTTAATGTTTATCTGTCATTCTCATAAGGTGATCTATCTTGTAGAATTTATGACTATTACATTTTAGGCCATGGATTAGACTCGTTAACTAGTCCTACTTCAAATAGGTTGTTGTTTCGTTCCCCTTTTTTTAATCAAGTAATTAATTAAGTTATGATTTAGCACTAGCTAAGGAATTGTGCATTTTATCTAATTCTCTGGCATGAGCCGAGTGACCAAGGGTATGATGCAGCTCAACCCCTAAATCTAGCTAATTAGTTAGAATCCATCTGAAGTCGTAATCGGTTCTTAATTTCGACTTTCACCTTCTATGGAAAAATGATTTATAGGCCTAGCTTGATTGTTTTAAAAGAACTCATGAAACCGTTCATATATAACTCTAGCTTCTACGGTTCTACCCACTAATCAAAGTGAACTGTATTCCTTTGTGCATACGTCACATACAGCATTTGTCTTTGAAATGCCATCATTGTGCCATCGATCAGGAATTAGTTGCCTACCTTAAGTGCTTAACTAGTTGTTTTGAGCAGTCTATTTGAGCATATGCGCACCACAGATTATTTGCTGTTGTCCCGTCGATACAGTGTGAGCCACATGTACAAATACTGATTATGGACACATTGGGTGCAGGGCAAGGAGAAGTTAATAGAGCACTTTGGCCAAAGCAGATTTGAGTGTAACCATCAAGAGTATTTGCCTGTTTGCTTCAGCCCTCCAAGAGATGGATCCAGCATATTAGTGAAACAAAATACAATTGGTGAACTCATCTCTCCATCATCCCATATCTATAACTAAACTGTAGGTCGATATTTGTAGTTGTTATCTCACTACCATGGGTGAGGAAAATAAAGTATTAGTTCAAAGGTTATGTTTTAAGGGTGGCCAATAATACACTATTAGGATATAACCAAGGATTGGAGCTCAACCATAAGCTGATAATTAATAAACACTTAATCATGATCTAAGTTTATTGGTTGATTCCCAATCATCGGTTATATATACTAATAGACACTTTAGTTCTTTAAGGAAAGGAGTGTCGGGTATAGTTCCGAAAGTAAACCGATTGTGTGGTTTATTTTCAGACTTATTCCCGTCACAACTTATTCATAAGATTAGGTCCATCCTGTTGTAAACTTGCACTTCTTGTGAAATGATATAGCTAGTGTTTTGGTAGTTGATACGTTCGACTTGTCTTAGGGCCTTTCATTTGGGAGATGGTTCTCTCAACTTATTCATGGTTCTTGGGTGTGCATCACTACTACTATGATAAGGCATCTTCTGTAATTATGTAGAAACATTATAGCACTTTTGTGATCGTATACTTGACAAAACGTGTACACCTTACTTTTCATAGTTCGCTCTAATTGTTTTGATTACAAGTTTCATATAATGAACAATATTGGTCATTTTGTCCAGAAAATTAGTCATTTTGTTCTGCCTTTTCAAATCCAATGATATGGTTTAAAAATATCCATTGCATGATGACTACTAAGTTATGTAGGGAATTTAAGTCATTTTGTTCTGTCTTTCTCCTAATTAATGGTTTTCTTATTTATGTGTGTCGGCTGTTTTGCCTTCTATGGTAAACGAACCAGTACTGTGTACACAAAAATCAAGATCTTAAAATATACTAACAATGAATTTCTAAAATGACTAGTCATGTTGTACAGACGCTATAATCCTAAGCTACACCACTCTCGCCAGGGAGCTGATGAGGTTTTGATCTAATGATAAAGATTGAGGTTCTCTAAACGTTGAGCCACATGTTCGAATATGCATCCTCCCCTCTGTTAATGTTTTCTGGTCACATCCTTGAAGAGTCACAGGTGCCTTGGGTGAGCAACTCGTCTCAAACCAAGACAAGTAGAGACAACATTTTTACGAACTGTGCATTGAGATGTAGTCTCTGAAAATTAATGTAATGTAATTTTTAACTAGAAAAAATGAAGGTCATATCATGTCATTTTGTCAGTTTGCGAAGTTGAAGACGCGTTTAACCGCAGGCAGCATAATCTCAGTTGCAGAGATTACAATCATTACGGAGGATATGGATATAAATAGGTGAACCGGCTACAAACCTACATAGGCAGTCAGGCATTCTATTTTCTAGGCTCATTTCTGCAAGTTATAGTGCCCCTACTACCATTACTAACATTTCATCTAACATCAAAATAAAGATCTGTAAATCCTATGATGCTGTTTGTTATTTTTAGGTTCAAAAGGAACTAAAAAGACTAAAGAGTAAGGATGTAAATGGATTTAGCATCCTAAAACCTAATATGTTAGAAAATAAAGCATTTAGAAAAGAATCAAAAGATGCACCTCGTTGACTTCCCTCTCCTTCAAGAAAGATCTCGTATGTTATATGTCCCATTGTCTTTATATATTAACTCATGTAAGCTAAAAAATACATCGAATAATTTGTGACCATTAAAAAGCTCTGATATATGACCATCGTATCAATAGGTCTTTACGTCTCCTGTCTCTTGTGTTAGTGGTAGAGATATACGGAGTACTTCGTACTCAAATTTTGGTGCAAATCAAATTTCATGCACGTATGTGGCAAGTTGTCTTTGTTGTTAGAGATAAGATTTTATAAACATAGACGTTTTTTTTATTGCTATTTGATTATTGTTATTGGCACGGAGATGAAATCTCCAACTGTTCAGCTTATGTGACATGGCCATCAAGGAGATTGAACTGACCCTTCAACAAGGAATAGCATAACATAGCCTGGCTATGGCTTGTGTGTTCTCTAATATGAGCTTCATATACAGATAACAGAATGCAATTATCTATGTACCAGGCTTCATTGTTTGGCAGATTCGTCAATGTTCATGATACATTTCACTGTCTGCAACCCTTCAATGCTAATAAAGCAGCTCCATAAGCGGCTTCTGTTTGATCAGCCCGACTGACAGGCAAACCTAAAACTCTTTCTCGGATTTTCATCCACCGCTCGTTTTTGGCACCACCGCCGGCTGTGAAAACTTCGACCACTTCCGTTGCACCTAGATCTTTCAGTAGGCTATAACCCTGTGCCTATTTAACCCCATGGAGAAAGAATGGCAAAACAGAACCATTAGAAATGTTTAATTTTCAAACATTTAGCTGAGTGAAAAAGAGAATTTTGGTTTACCTCTATGCGAGCAATAGATTCAAGGACACCATGCAGGTACTCCGAATCGTTATCTGGACGTGGATGTAATCTATAATAAATCAACTAGGTCAGACAGTTCTAATATGCTGGAAATTGCTGAGAGAGTATATAATCTGGACTAAAATTTGCAAAATCATGTGGATTGAAGCAAACACTCGAGTAATGATCAATCATCGATAGCATATTAGCCTGAAAGGTTATGAAAATTTGATGCATTGAACATCTACATGTAAATAAAGCATTTTTTGAGCATATATAGCCTACTCTAAGATCAGCATATGAGTTTACAAATTGGCATTGCAAGCCTTAAGTAACATCCAGAATGGCAGGATAACAGCATACTACATACAGGTTTCTGTACATTTTGGGGTCTCAAATCCATAGACAAAGCATAATTTTGAGCCCTTTTGCTGGATGCTGGATCTGGCTTTCTGTAGATTCTAAATCACAAACTTCTTAAATCAAAAGAAATGCCAAAAGCATTGCCCCAAAAATCCTTCATCGGATACGAACATTTGGCAATGATATCATAGACACATTAAAGGAATAGCACAATTGTCAGATAACTTGTCAAAAAAAAAAAAACAATTGTCAGATAACTTCTGTTACAGACAAACATTAGCACTAGTTGAAATTTGTGGAAATCATTCCTTTGCCGCTCGGCCAAATAATGAAATAAAGAGAGTTAATTTGAATGAACTCGTGTATCTACTACAAGTCCTGAAGAAAATTAACAGTAAACTCTTTTCCATTTTTTTTGGCCACACAGACACCGTTTAGATTCTTTTTGGTTACTACATTATGCATTAAAAGGTAGCCTCTCACCTAGGCTTCATGCTGGGATCTGCTACAGGAAATCTCTCACCAACAGCTGGCAAAGGGTAGTAATCCAGAGAAGAGGTTACCAAAGGATTAATCTGTTCACTCAATTTCTCCAACTGCACATCAGTAAAAAGTTGTCTGAGGACAGCTCCTCCTGTATTTGAAGCTCCTCCAACAAGCCACTTATCATCAAGCCGATGACTGTAAACACCAAATCGTGCATCATCTACCCTGCTCTTGCTTAGCAGTTTAATTGCAAGTGTTGAACCCAAAGAAGTCACCTGATACCAGTTATTTAACAAGAATGATCTATTTGATCAAAGATGCATATACAAAAGTACACTTTGTGATGCAGCGATGTCTAAGGCTCTGTCGTTGGCAAAGTGCCAATGACAGAGCCTACGCTGGGTTGTCGTTCGTAGTCGTGCGCCTGGTGGCAGCTAAGAAGTGAAAAAGTAGATGACGTGTGGGCTATATAACGTCCTGAAAATTCCTAAGAAAATGTTTACCAAACCAATTCAAATGAAATACAATGTCGAAATTGGCAATGAAACCAACTGAAGTTCAGTTTTAGAGAGGCTCATTATCAAAGTTTCCTTATAACTAGCACAGGAAGGAAGGCCACCCCAATTATATGGAAGAAATCTTACCGCCTTCCCTGGTTCAGTTGCACGAGCTGCAAGAAACGCTGCTATGCTATCAGTTGTTCCAGCACAAACGACACAGTCATCTGAGTAGCCTGTCAAATATTTGAATTGTAAATTTTAGAGACTTGCAAAGTCATTCAAACATTGAACAGGATCCAGTAAAGGCCATAATTTATTGGTCTAATTTTGAAGTTTTTCAAGTATCAACCACTTGCACCTTTAAACCTATGAAGAATGACAAATTCTGCTGTGAAAACATCTCATCATTTTGGGTTTTTGGTTGAAATTATAATAAAACATGATACGAAAAGGACATCGCCGTATTCTGGTGTATTGTAAGAGACATTTTATTACTTTCATGAAGAGTAGATAAGTATTCCTACTATATACAAAGGGAGAAGAAAATATGAATCTGCTGAACTTTCTAAGAAAATTCGTTGATGTTCCAGAAAATGGCGGCTTTACTCCCATTGCAAGTTAAACCCATCATAATTAACTCAATACTGATCATCGTAATTCGTTTATTTGCTCAAAACCGCAGATATCCGTCCTCAAGTAGAAAAGTCTCACAGAGTATGTTATAATGTTAGACTTTAAACAGATAATTTTTTTCGATAATGAGCAATTAGTAGACCTACTATACCTAATTGTTTTCTGATGTCTTCTTTAAGAGTCCCTATTGGAGATCCCGGTGCTATAACAGAAGGTAAAACACTTGAATAAGGTTGTGAAAGCAGCCAAGGTGGATATGCATCCAGTTCAGGGTCAAAACCAACCTGCGCAAAGAAAGTCAGGGAAGCGCCCTGGTACAACCAAATTGTTGCAGAAGTGAGCAGAAGACACACAAGGGGCGACAAATAGAATACCTTCAAAGCATTGTTGTAATCCGATATTCCTAACTTTCCGTGAAGTAGCCACAGCAACCAATCTGCTTGATGCAATAATGCCGCAGACTCCTTATTTGGACTGTCAGATTCCCACCAAGAGACCAGCTTACAGAGTGTAGAGGAACCAGAACATACAGTATGGTTTGGAGGAGCTATGGACTTGACTTCCGGTAGAGCATCAGGGCAACTCTCATTATACAAAAGAGGCCTACACAAGGGTTCCCCACTAGAGCTGCAGCCACAAAACTCATTGCTAGAAATTCACACCACTAGAACCAGAGTATAAACAACAAGATGTCGGAGATGATGTAGGAGATTCATGCCACTAGAACCAGGGTATAAGAGTATAAACAACAAGATGTCGGAGATGATGTAGGAGATTCATGCCACTAGAATCAGTATAAACACAAGAGGTTGGATATGTAGGAAATCCACACCACTATCGTATATATAAGGCACACGGCATTAATTCTTAGATCCAAATGTAGAAACTGCACCAAATGTCAGTTGTTTTATGTCATGTCAAAAGCAACATAAGAGCTCTACCTGTTAATAATGATAGTTGTTGCCGAAGTCCCATCTACTGATATGGAAGCAATAAGAGGTCGAAGATGAACAGGAATCTCTTCAAGTAATGAGAAAAGTGTTTCTTTCCATGATTGCACCCAGTTGATGGATTCTCCATCCTTTCTAGACAATGAGAACAAAAAGAGAACTCTAATTCAGTGTTTTAACATTAGTAATAAGTAATATTCCAAATATCGACCAGAATTTGTTCTATAAAGCTCCTACTTTCATCTATCACAAAAAACTGTACTACAGTACAACTAGGCACTGGCAGTCTTCCTACTCGATTAACCTAGTCATACTACACTGTCAATCTCACAATCAATAGTTTTCCTGCAAACAGCTAAGCAATGGTGTTTACCACAATGCAATACTCCCTGTACCTTAACTAACCGCCGCAACCAATCGAATGGTTATGGAGGAGCATCATGTGCATCAAATTCATTTTGAGAAATGTTATTACAGGCTTACAGCGCAACAGTCCCATGTGAGAACTAGTGTCCTATCTATCAGTCTCCAGGTTAGCTCCTGCACGGATTATATGAACATCTAATGAATAGAACATGAGCTCTCTTATAATGGCACTACCCTACATCAATTGGAATGCAACAATAAACAGACCAACAGACTTCACTGAATAGGTACAATTTGCTACAAAAAAATTTGTTCATAAACCAGCAAACAAACAGGAAGCGAAAAAAAATTCGTGAACAAAATATTCCAAATTTTGTTGCATAAACTCTTAACACTACCAGCCCTCGATAGAACCCATAAATCTTTTCATACAATCAATTGTACAATTCTGTTAATGAAGACTAACGACCAGTCATACATTAATAATATATGCACAATGAGCCAAGATTAGTCTTACCATATAGAGAGGATATTCGCGCTTTGCCACAGCTTTCACATAGCCTTGTTTATCAATGACAGCATATCTAGCCCCTGATGTTCCAAAGTCCATCCCAAGGTAAAGCCGTTCCTGACCACCTGGACCAACATCTTTTCCCTTCTCAAAGTTGTCTATTGATGATGACACTAGCATTTTCTTAGCTCTTGAACTGTACTTCTTCCTCAGAGAAGTTTTCTTCCCAAATGTACTGAGTGTACAATTTCCTGAACATTAATAATCAAGTTTCTAAGTACTTCATTAGCATCACGACATCACGACTTGTTGTCGTGTGCAGGTTGTGCTATCATATCTCAATATAATACGCCACATTTGACTTTTGAAGTCAAAGCTCGTTAACTTTGTCCATTAATCTCTATATACACAATACGATACAATGTGATTATAATTTTGTTCAATTGAGCTAACCAAGTATATTTATTTTGTTAGTGTGATTGTTATCAATTTACAACGTGACCAAGGTCGACATGTTTTGACCCTAAAACTTAGATGTGGCCAATTAGTTTGAGACGGATAAAGAACGTACGTTTCAAGCATGTTTTATAAGACAAAACTACGGTCTATGGCTACCAAATATATCACATACCACACCATGAAATGTTGAAATGTAGTACATATGTACCAATGTATTACGTTACATTATAACAAACTTTGGAGCATGAAACTTAATTAGGATAGTTCATAATAGTAATGCACATAACAATAGTTAGAAAACATAGTTAGAGAAAACTGAAGAATTACAGAAAGGATAAGTTACCCTGATACAAAGATAATGAACCCAAGGTTAAACAGTGGACTGATGCTGGCATTTTCTTCCTCTCCCTTTGCTGATCACTAACTGTATCTCCCGCCAGGATAAGGTGAAGCTAACGAACAGTTAACGACCTTTGTTTTCTTCAAAAATGTGGGCCAAGAGTTTGGGCCTGGCCTTTTGCTTCTATTCATTGATTTATGGGCTTGTGTTCTCTTTTCAGTATCCTCAAAATGGGCCCTGTGAATTAGATTAAGCGATGAGGGACAACAAGTATACAAGGGTCTATACATTGACAATCAAAATGAACATAGTGATAGGGGTGCTATTCCTAATATAGGGATTTAAGGATGATTTTTCCTTGAAAAAAGTGGTTAGGCTAATATTTAGTGGCTTTAATATAAAACTGGAAGAAAAGTAATTTGTCTTATATGTCAATGTCCAATCACTAACATTATTCTGACATACTATGGGTTTAATGTTGGTTGTTTCTTTTTCTTAGATCAGAGTTTGTAATATCTAGGTAAGATCGTACATTCGTACTATCATTTCTTTTGATAGGGATGAGCGTTGTATAATTTTGTCACATTTCGCCATTAATGGCGCAGTATAAATGGCGTTTTTCGTGAGTGTGTTACAAATTACAATGTTACATTATGGATTAAGGGGGAGTTTTAGGTGGATATTTGATAACAAAGATGAAAACAAGTTAAGTGCATGATAAAAAAATGATAAAATGTGGCTATTTTTATGCATTTTGGTTTCAATCTTGATTGACTAGGTTGCTCAAACTGACTTCATTACATGATGGGGATTCCAGTCCTATCCCCAACCTTTTAAAACATTTTCAAATTACAAGAATGCGGTTTATGCATTAGATATACAAAATTATTGAAAAAATTCGTCTAACACATAATTACATCACTTTATAACAATACTAGAAATGAAATGATTATCTTAAAACAGTTTGATGATAATTCAAAATAAATAACTCACACCAAATTTTCTACACATAACCAAATTTTCTACACATAAAGCATACAATTGGAGCCAATGAGACTGCCTCTGCCAGACAGTCTATATGACGACGAACTTTCCATACAAAAGATCTCTAGACTAAAAATTGCTGAACCTCGTGGCATTTCTTTGAGCACGTGAGCCACTTGTGACAAGTTTGTGTAATCAGTAATGCATGCTGATGAAGTAAATATCAGCGTATGTAGGACTAATGCCAAGTGACAGCTAAACTTACGTGCAATCACAGACACACATACTTTAAGTAGCTAGAGTGAGGGAAGGTATAGAAAGAGGACCACGTTAGCATTAGAAGAAAATGGTGACATGTGCTACAAGAGAAAGGCCACGAAATAAGACCCTCTAATGATAAATTTTGAGCTACCTTTACTTGTACTCTTCCTTGAGAAGAATATATTACAAGTGTTGTGTTGGCTGGACTGAGATAGACAAAGAAAAGTAAGGTAATATAGGATTTCTCCCCCTTTGAAATAGGAAGTGTGTAATGCAGGTTGGAGGATAAAACTATGTGAGTGACAACAGCCAAGTTACCAAGGAAAAGGCACATCATGTTTATAAGCAATTGAGAACACAATTTTATGCTTCCGATTTGTGTATGTCCCAAGCAATTTTCTATAACCAGCTTAAGTAGTCAACACTGGCAGGTTATGATACATGTTTGATCAACAAATTAAAGAATCATCTCTAGCATATATCTACAAACGATATACGTATGTAAGCTTTTCTTTTTAAAAATTTCAAAAAAGAATTTTCAGCCATTCAGTAGATTATATGTGTGTCCTCCAATTGACAAGCAAATTAGTAAGACGCACACAACTAGTCAACAAAAGTGAGAGTCATTTAATTATTGGTTATTTATAAGGGAATTATTATCATAGATTCAAAAAGGTGTAGCAGCTATTACATTATTTGGCCCCTACTAGATCTTGTCCTCCATATAGGTGGTTGGTTTACAGAAATCAATCTGTAATGCAACTATGCAAGGATCAGTGCATTACTGTTAAATAATCTGGTCCCGGCGGAAAAGTTATGTCTTACCTTTCCAAATAAAGGTCCTCTAGAGTATTAGCCTAAGGTAAAATTCGTCAGTAACAATCAATCAGGTAGCTAATTCATTCGCCATTTTGTATAAAACGAGCAGCAGTAACATGGAAAGGACTATTTGAGAGCAGTATTTCCCATTGCTTTCTAAAAGTATAAATATGGACAAAACTCAAAAGGACGACAAAACATGATTTAGTTATAATAGTCGAATATTATAATGTCAATGATATAGTCTTGATTCAGTGGCCACTGATCGTTTCATTCTAATTCACTTTGGTGTGACCTTAGTCATGATCATTTATCCAAATTATTGAGGGTGACTTATATGATTCTAATAGTCGATTTACTATATATAAGATATCTTGAGCAATGTGATAACTTGTACAGTATTCAATAAGATATATATTGAGTGGCATATAATATAATTTATTTTGTAATTCAAAATAAACAAGTCCAATTTTTTTAAATATTTATTTTTTTAACCATCAGACAAACCTCTTCTCTTAAAAACAACCCATGAAATATTTGCTTCAAACCTTCAACTGTTTATAATTAAATTAGAACATAAGTTATGAATATATTTTGAATTTTCTATTCAAAATTGCACATAAATGAGAGCTAATCGAATCATTGTAGAAAAACTAATATAATTAAGCATCATCCAATATAGTATCTCTACTCACACTTTCATTGGTTTTGGGTTACATCTTTGTAATATCTGTATGTTCTTTAAGTAAAGGATTTAAGAGCTGATAGTCTACTACTGGTAACCAATTGTAGCAACAACAACACAATATCATTGTTTCACTATCTCCCAAGCATTGCCGAATACTCACACTTTCATAGCCGAATTTGCATTTTGCCTCGACTTATTTCGTTTAACGTAACAATCATTGTTTTATCATGTAGTACGTACTACACTACTACCATATATTCAACACTCAATTACCAGTAGCGTACAAGGAAACAAAAGAGAACTAATTTGAAGGCATGGTGGCATGGTGCCACACGTACGTACGTAGCATGCTTGGTACTTTGGTAGGACAATTTTCTCGTTTGCGCCTTTCGTTTGTTGATACAATGATACATAATGCCTAAATTTATTGGTTACAAAATGTTTGGAGCTTTATGTGCATGTGCCACTTTATATATAGACACCTCACCAACCATGGTTCTTAAGTCTTTTAATTGAGTTGAGGGTTTGGTATTAGTTGATCAACACTTAACAGGGACCCAAGTGCCACACCTCTTAGCTTGAGGAAGTGGCATCATGTGCAAAAAGACATGCGCTGTTCGGAAAGGCAAAGCTCTCTCACGTGGAACAGCATATCTTCTATCCCCTTTACTTTGCCCTCCGAATCAAATCCTCCAAGTCACTACCCTTGAATCTTGATCAGAGTTTAATTAGTAGGAGTAACAGTCAGCTTGTACCAAGGGTTTAATTAATTTAACTTTGTTAAGGCTATTCTTCTTAACTTATTTCTACTTATTTTCAGAAAAAATAAGATAAGTTCAGAAGAAATAAGAAAAGTTTAGAGAAAATAAGTAAAGATCAGAAAAATAAGCAAAAATAAGTAAAGTTCAGGAAAATAAGTAAAAATAAGTAAAGATAAGAAAACTAAGTAAAGTTGAGCTACCAAAACAACATGAATCAGGAAAAATAAGTAAAGTTCAGAAAAATAAGTAAAAATAAGTAAAGTTCAGAAAAATAAGTAAAAATAAGAAAAGTTCAGAAACAATAAGAAAAAATAAGAAAAATTCAGATAAGATAAAATAAGATAAGTGAAAATAAGTTGAAGAGAACAGGTCCTTCGTCGCTTTAACCAAATTACCACCATGGCTCTCACAAAATTACCCACCATGTCGATTATTATCACAATTATCAAAAGAGACAAGCCTCTTGCACCTCCGTAAATTAAATTCCTACCGTTCTATTACTCTCTGGCTTGGCATCTCGTTGTTGATTAATTTAAATGTCAATTATCCATTTGGATTTATATTTAAAGAAGCAGTGCAATACATATACATTAATTATCAATTGGAGTACGTGTTTCTCCCTTGTTTAGTTTTGTATGCCAATTGATAAAAGGATTGAAGGGTTGTGCGTGTGGTTCAGGGCAGGAAGATTAACACCGGTTGCATGTCTTCGCTTAGCTTGAGTCTTGACTCTCTTGAGCGCCCATTCTGCCAAACTCACTTGCACTACGTAACTACGTGCATTAGCGCGTATATTATTCAACGCATAGTTCTCTACTTCGAAGGAAAGTATTAATTGAAGTAAACAATATGATTGAACACCTCTAAAGATTCTTGTTATGAGCAAACAGAGGCACAAGCATGAATATGCATTTGAGGAGTCACTTTCAGAGTACATTTGACTACTTAATTATCTTTATTTGTTTTGGTTATGCTACTCCAGAGTGAAGGACTAGTATGATTGGACTTATTGTCAAAACGTGTGTCATTTTTTTTTTTTCAATTATTGTGACGTACATTTGCTCCTATTAACCAACACTATACGTGGATAACATTTTTTGTCAATATTCTTTAGGTACTTCTATTAAAATTGAAAACAATCTAACTTTGATATGCATCAAATTATGATTAACAAGTTACAAATACTTACATCATACAAGCAAAATGTAGTTTGTTTGTCAAATAGAAATAGTGGTTGTATTGTCACAACTCACGCGATGGATGAAACATTGTAATAACATATGAGTAAACATTGATATCAATCATAGAATAATAGGTGAATTAAAAATTACGCTACTAGTATTTTTAATATAATTTTTTTGAAAACAACGTTTCTGTTATCAAATTCGCGTCTATTCTCTAAAAAATAAGTGAATTAAAAAAAGAAAAATTTGATGGAAATAATCCAAAGTTTGGCCGGTTCTTTTTAATAGTCCCAACTTTAGATTATTCACAGGTAATCCCAACTTTCCCTCATTTTTTCAGAGAGTGGTCCCGATTTTACAAGCCTAAAAACCGAACTTCTTTTTTCCCCCAAACCACCCATTAGACACCTCCTACACCTTAAACCTCCAACATCCACTACAACTCACCCCCTAACACCCAACAATCAACTCTACCCATCTTTCTTTACCAACTAAACTTGTACATCATCAAAGTTAGCTGTAATTTTAATCTTATACCAATCTTCCCTGCAACACTGTACCCACCTCCACCCCTTTCCCGACGGCCCACCTGTGCCAACCCACCCTCAACTGCGCACTCATGCCTCCCCCCCCTCCCTCAACACTGCCCCTCGACCACCTTCCCTAATTCCCCCAGCCCTTTCCTCCGGCCCACCTGCAACCCAACCCACACTGCCTTCCCCTGCGCTCACCCCACCTGATGCGCATACCTACAAGCACTAGCTAATAAGCATCAGACACCATTTGATTGATGCAAATCAAAGGCCTCAAATGAAGGTTAATTGGAACTAATGGTATCTAGTATTCACAAATACATGCATATAGTCCAAGCTACTGTATATATAAGGCACCACGACCACTTGACAAATCTAAAACCTATAGAGATTTGAAAGGGACCAACTAATTTGAATCAGGCTTTGTTGAGCACATACCATCAAATTTTGTTATATTTTAAGGCTCTTTTTGTCTTGCGGTGAACTGAGAATCATTGTTTGAATCCTAATTATTTTTTTTTCATTCTCTTTTATGAAGAAATGGTAAGCTTGTTTGTGATAGGGGGAGAGTGACAAGGCTGTTAAGGACGGTGGATTGGTGGTGATGGATTTATGTTGTTTTTGTGGTGAGGTGTTTTGTGTAGTAGATTTGAGTATTTGGTGGTTTATGGGATGTGTTTAAGTGTTTGGGAGGACTTTGGGTGGTTGATTGGTGGTTTGGGGAAAAAAAAGAGGTTCGGTTTTAAGGCTCGTATAATTGGGACCACTCTCTGAAAAAATGATGCAAAGTTGGGATTATCTGTGAATAATCAAAAGTTGGGACTATTAATAAAGAACCGGCTAAACTTCGTATTATTCCCATCAATTTTTCCTTAAAAAAATTATTTGAAATAACACATGAGTCAAGAGATGTACTTATCATAAGAACAAACAATAAGATAGATGCGTAAAGTCCAATCTGGCTCAAATCCATCCGGAAGTTCTAATGGGTTGAGCTCATGCCTCATTTTTTAAGCACGAAACCTTGCCGGATGATACCTCTCGATCGATAAGCTAACCTTATATTATACGAATATATGATATATGGACTTGTGAGGTGTTATAGTGAATTTTAAAAGTGTAAAACAAAAGTTCACTCAAAATCAATTAATTTTACACCATTTTTATAAAAGATGTTGGAATTGTAGTTTGTTTTAATCACCTAATTTTATAAAAAAGATTGTGAAACTAGTCCTTTTTCTAACACATATAGTTACATGAGACCGTTCAACATGGCCTTTAATTTTGTTTTTAATGAAGTGGCTACTATTAGATGGGAGTATAACAATAAATCGTTGAGTAGATAGAAGTTGTATACCTTTAATAAAAATCATTAATTGCAACACATTGTCTAAGTTAATTGCACTTGGGACCATAAAATGAATCAACTCATTCTCAATTTCATACAAACAAACAACGCGCATCATGTGCAATTAAAATCAACCCAACTTCATCCATCAATTATATATACTCCATATTTCAGACTTCTCAAAAACTGACCCATCCCGAAAAACCGCCCGAAATCAACTTCCGAATAAACAATTATCGATAAATGGCCGACATAGAAACAACCCGTAATCCAATCCAAAGTGTGTAATAATCCAAGAAATACGCAAAATTGGGTATTCCCAAACACAAAATAAAGGATTATTGAGAATAACGATCAAATAGCCATGCAAAATTACATTTTTCTTTTTGAATTCACAAAATTGTTACATAATAATAGTCCCAAGACCATGTTACGAATCAATCGAACCCGAATAATCTATCAGTAAGTCTTGGGAGAGACCGTTTACGTTTATCTTAAAAGTAAGCCATGCTGACCCAATAAAGACATATAAATATAACTTAATTTGGGTTAGTATGAAGTTTAAGAAACTTTAGTGTACAAATAGTTGATCTACTTTTATAATAAAATTAGACGGTCTTTTCATATGATTTGTGATAATCTATTACCCGAACCCAACCGACATTCACATTAGATTCTCTTTTTTAGCTTAGCACACTGCCAGTCTGCAACATTTACCTTTTTACAGTTCACACAGCAACAACAGCGTAACTAACCTTCCCCTCTGACCAGACCTTGATACCACCACCACAGCAGTAAATGTAAATTGTAACTTTTCCCGCCCATTTCCCCCCTTCTCAAATTAATCCCATCATTTTCCCTTTTTCCCATACTAACCCATCTACCCACCTCCCGCCACGTCACCACCCCCCTCCACGTCACCCTCAATTTGAAAATTTGAACTCTCTCCCTAAAATAAAAATAAAAGTAATTTCCTCCGTCTCTCTCAAGTCTCGTCTAACCAGTTATTGGGCATCGACTATCTCCCCCCTCTCTCTCTCTCTCCATTGTCCTAATCTCCTGCTAATCACAAAACTTTTCGAGTACAGTCGAGTCGCAATTAAATCATTGATAAATCATAACTCGTACATTACGACGACAAACATGAATTTCAAATTAACAAACATGAATTTCAAATTAACCATCGCACTGTAATAGTACAATTCATTTCCGAAGAAATCAAATTGGACTTAGCATAAAGTAAGCCAGGTTCACTAGTAGTAGAACTACAGCATATAGCATATAGCATATAGCATGTGCGAGTTCTGACACATTCTATTTTACACCTTCCTTCGATCAGAAGTGTGTATAGGTTCCTATACGACGTACACTCGTTTACTTAGATACAATGACTTAGAAACAACGACGACGTTGTATAATTGTATTACGTTGTTGAAGATTGGTGTGCAAAGTTTGTTGTTGAAGATTGGTGTGCAAAGATTGTTGTTGGAATACTGCGACGGTCAGTATTGTAGTCGCAGTAGATGTCGAGGAGGGCAAGGAGCAGTTCACCATTCAGCTCCAGGCGAACGAAGACCGCGTCGTCTAGCCCGTTCTCCTCGTCATCCTCGTCTGTGTCGTCGTTGTTGAACACTAGTGGACGGTTTATTCCCCGGTCTACGAGCTCGTCCTCATCGATTTTTACCGGCTCGAGTTGTAACGGTTCCGGTTCCGGTTCTAGATCTATGAGTTACGCAGGTCCACCTGTTCCGTACTCTCCTGCTGCTGTTGCTGATGAGCTGTTGTCTGACCCGTTGGATGCGCCGAGATCGTCTGCTGCTGGGGATAGTATCTCCGTCACCGTCCGATTTCGGCCTCTGAAGTATATATTTAATTGTCTAATTATATGGTTTAATTTGCTCTTTTTAGATCTGAATTGAATTTAATTTGACCTAGATCTTATTTTAATTGATTGAATTTGTTTGATTTGTGTAGTGATAGGGAGTATCAGAGGGGAGATGAGGTGTCGTGGTATCCGGATGGCGATAAGATTGTTCGTAGCGAGTATAATGCAGCAACCGCTTATGCATTTGGTAATAATGAATAATCAGTTATTTGATTAGTGTGTTGATGTTGAAATTGTCGTTAATTGATGTGAATTTTAGTATTAATTATGGTGATATAATGTAGGTGTTGAGATTGTGATTAATTGTTGCGATTTCGATATTGTGTTATTATCGATTAGATGTGTATTATTAATGACAGATAAGGTATTTGGGCCGACTGCGGCAACGGAGGATGTGTATGATGTGGCAGCTAGACCTGTTGTCAAAGCTGCAATGGAAGGTGTAAATGGTATGTAATATGCTAAACTCTAACTTAGAATGTTGTTCTTGATAGCGCGATTTGTTGAATGGATGTTTGATAAGATTGCGCTACTGAGCTACTGGTCTGAAATTGAGCTGTTTATTGGCTGTAAATGTCGGACTTGAGCTCACATTCATGCTCAATCTAGTCGAATTTGATTGTATAGAAGGACTTTTGAGGATTTTGATGCTTGCTGATATGAAACTGTTCGGCGAAATTGCAGGTACAGTGTTTGCTTATGGTGTTACAAGTAGTGGTAAGACTCACACAATGCATGTAAGTGTTTGCTTTATGCAATAGTGTTTATTGATTGATTTCAGTTTTCTCATTTATTGTAATGATTTTCGTGGTTGCGGTTGATTTTCCGTTACTCGAATAGAATTTAGTTACTCCCAATAAGGAAAATTTACCCGTATCAGGCATACAAGTTTTCTCCTTATCAAAGTGAATAACATCGTCATCTGGAGACTGACGGTTATATTATAGCTTGCATAAAGCCTTGGGTTGCAAGATGAAAGGCAAGCAACGCCCTGCCTTGTTTGAGTTTGACCAGTGTCATGATCAATATATATCATAGACATAGCATGTGGCACTGAAGATATAGTAACTTCATTAAGATTTGTCGAGGTTTACGCTGAATGTTCCAGTTCCAATGTTGGTGCCTAAGCTCTGAAAAGCACGTGTCTTGGTTCTAAAGTCGAACTTCTGTGAGGGTGTAGATCTGTACTTTGATTGTGCTAGGTTATTGATCTGAATCAGTAACCTTTTATAAGTGGGAAACTGGTGTGGATTGCCCAAATGTAAAAACCAAGATTGTGAATCCTAGTGGATTTATTTCACATAACATGGTGATGTGATGCATCTCTATGTGAATCAATGATTTAGCTGCTAACTTTTGTAAGATGTGACTCATGCTAAATCCCTCTTCTTTGGGAATAACTTGATTAAATACATGAGTTGGCCTAAATATGTACAGTGAGTTACAAACAAAATTAACAATAAGATAGAGAGCAAAAACTGAACCAGTGACATGTAACTACTAGGGGCAGACTTTCCAATGGAGGTTTTCCCCTTGAAGTCTCTTCATATGCACTTTCCTGAATGCAACATTATCAGACACTAAAAGAACGCCTCATGGTTACATGCTTTACATAAATGACTTTATCCAAAATTGAGTGCCTTGCTTCGCCTCTCACCCCTATTGCTCTTGAGGGTCCCAGGTCTTTGTAACACTGTGGGTAATTGAGGTAATTGAGAACATTGAATAATATCTTTGTCTTCAAGATCGTGCACAGCAAACTGTCTTTAGTCAAACCGACTGGGTGGATAACTAGATGATTAATCTTTGATGTTTCTGGTTATGAATATACTGCCGTCATTCTTTCTTTAGGTTAATATTTTCAATTTGTCGAATTGAGTACATTGTTCTTATCCTATGCTTATGATATGATTGAGTACATTGTTCTGATCCTATGATTATGAGATGGCTGTTAAGTACATTTATAATATGTACATACCTGCAAATCATAGATATGTTTGATTGTCTCTCTCCCTTTTTTTTTTTTTGATAGGAGTGAACAGGTATTAAGTCTAATCATCTCTTCTTAAATGTTAATCTTTGTAGGGGGATCAAAGTTGTCCTGGTATCATACCGCTGGCCATCAAAGATGTTTTCAGCATGATACAGGAGGTAAGCGTGGTTATCGGAAGAATTAGCCTCTCAAGCATTCTGAAAGGCTTATTCTAACATGCAGTTTTAGCGACACTTTTTTCTTCTGCGATGCAAGTTGAAGTTGGGAGGCTGGGGTTGACATATTTTATCTTGCTCTTTCTCCGCATCATTCTTTCTACATGCAACTTCTTATAATATTCGGCTTATAACTTGGCTTTTTTCAGACTCCGGGGAGAGAGTTCCTGCTACGTGTTTCCTATCTTGAGATCTATAATGAGGTTAGAAACATTTTTACGTTGCCTATATTTGATGAAAGAAATCAAGTGAGTTTGGTGTGTCTTTTTGATTTATACCATAATGCCTGTTAACGGGCAAAGTTACCTATTGCTTTACTTTCAATGGGTGGATCACATGTTTCTTTGTGTCATTTCTCAAACTCTTTATTGTCTTTTACAGTTCTTATGTCAGTGTATTGGCATACAAATTGATGTTGAGTTTGTTAACTGTCTCTCAGATCATCAATGATTTGCTTGATCCAACTGGTCAGAATTTGCGTGTCAGGGAAGACGCCCAGGTTTGTGCTTCGTAGTCGTGATTTTGTCTGTGTGTACTGCTTAGATCTCTCATCCTGCTCTTTTGCCTGTGAAAACATAATCTTGACCGTCCCAAGTTTTGTATGTGCAGGGAACTTATGTTGAAGGTATAAAGGAAGAGGTCGTTTTGTCTCCTGGGCATGCACTATCTTTTATCGCTGCTGGGGAAGGTTTGTCTTGGATATTTGCTACTGGGCTCTATATATGCCTACCCCCTATTGCTAATAAATTTTATGTTGATACATTACTTTTTTTGCTGACAGAGCATCGCCATGTTGGTTCTAACAACTTCAACTTATTCAGTAGCAGAAGCCACACCATATTTACACTGGTAAAATTCTAACTGAAACTCATGTTACTTCTTCTTACCTTGTATATGGTGTTGCTTGTTATGATTAGTCTGCCATTATCTACTGCTTATATATAAGAGTCATCAGATTGTTAATGGCCCTTTTGGGAGTTGGGATCCCTTAATTTGAAACTAACTCATAAAAATCTCCAGGAACTTGAGTCTTCTTATTTAATTCATAGTCTTGGGAAGTATATGTGGATTGGTGGGTTTGCTGATATGGAACACAGTAGACATTTATCGGGTTTTGCTGAAACAGAAGGGCAGTAATCATCTACTATGTCTTATCCTCCAGTTCTCCACTGAGCAGCGAAGAAGCTTTTAGGTCTTATTACATACATTTTGGGAGATGCAATAATGTCCCGGTTTATATGCTTGGTAGGGTTTCTTCATCAAGCGGAAATGCTTCTTGTGTCTGCAAGAGCTCAAGGTTCTGTATATGGACTTGAACAATTTAGAGAAATCAAGGAACTGTCAATCTCAGGATGCATTAGCTTTGTTGGCAAATGACCTTTTATGGTTTCTTTAAAGTAACTAGGATGTAAAGTACCTAGTGAATCTAAAAGACACTTGGTAAAAAGACGCGGGACCCTTGAAAGACTAGATATTTTAGAGGCTGATTATTTTACTAGGGATAACAACCCAATTTCCCTTTATATGAAATATGCACCAATTTTGTCAGTCTACCTTGCTTTTAGCTTTTTAAACTCTGTACTATCTTCATTTTCGTGAACTAATGCTTTTGCCTTGTAGATGGTAGAGAGCAGTGCTCATGGTGATGAATATGATGGGGTGATATTCTCACAACTGGTACTTATCCAACCAATGATTTGCTACATGATTTTTTGTGCTCGTATAATGTATAAAGTTTGAAAGATGTTTTTCATGTTTTGCAGAATTTGATAGATTTGGCTGGATCTGAGAGCTCCAAAACTGAAACCACAGGATTAAGGAGAAAGGAAGGAGCATATATCAACAAAAGTCTTTTGACTCTTGGAACTGTAGGTTCCCCAGATTATACTGAATCCGACAAAATTTAATATACATTATGAGAAACTTGTCATATTATAATGATGTTTAAGTTGGAGAAAGCTTGTACTTAGTCCCAACAGAATTTTCTGTTAGAAGTTCCCATTTTATGCACTTTAATTCTATTTCTTTCCATGTGAAGGTAATTGGGAAACTCAGTGAAGGGAAGGCATCTCATGTTCCTTACAGAGATTCCAAGCTTACTCGCCTTCTTCAGTCCTCTCTCAGTGGCCGTGGACATGTTTCGGTGGGTTTTAGAGTTCTAGCAACTTCTGCACTGTAATTCTTTCATGACTTGCTCGGGGGTGAAGTGTATCAGGGTTTTTTGTAACACCAATAATGCTGCACTGTTTGAATTCTTCCTTGATTTCAATGACTATATTGTTTAGTTACTATAAACTATGAAGTACGGTTGTAGGTTCTCAGTTTGTGTTTGTTTTGGGCACCTTTCCTAGGTCTGTTCTGCATTTTTCCATCTTCCTTCATCTTTTTTAAAGCTGGCAGTGTCTAATTTGATCATTTGGGGGATATGATCCATGGCGATTTAGTGTTGCACAACATAATAGAACAAATAGTTTGGCATGAAATGTCATGTGGTGACTTTTTGAAAAAAAAACCCAGATAGTGTCAAATTTCAGTTAAATATGTAGGACTGATATTATGTTTGTGTTTATCGTTAGACATGCTAAGGGGATGTTATTGGGGCGAATGAGGGAATGCCAACTGACTTTCTGGGCTCTATTATGCAATTATATCAATTACTAATTTTTGTCTGTACTTGTAACTTCTGCAGCTTATATGCACAATTACCCCTGCATCGAGTAGTATGGAGGAGACTCATAATACTCTGAAATTCGCTAGCAGGGCAAAACGTGTAGAGATATATGCTTCACGTAATAAGGTGTGCCTTTTGTATGATCCTACATTTTCTTAACATTTCTTCTAAAAATCTACAAATTCTTTAATGATGTTTGTTCATTTTTCCAGATTATTGATGAGAAGTCCTTAATAAAGAAGTATCAACGAGAAATTTCAACTCTTAAGGAAGAACTTGATCAACTAAGGAGAGGGGTGATAGTCGGAGTTAGTCATGAGGAGATTTTGACCTTGAAACAAAAGGTTTTTTTTAATGAGCTCAATTTGTTTTATCTTCTTTTGTAAGAGGGTCATGCACTAAATTAATATCCTTTCAAATTGTAGTTGGAGGAAGGCCAAGTGAAAATGCTGTCACGGTTGGAAGAAGAAGAAGAAGAAAAGGCTGCTCTTATGAGTAGGATACAGAGGCTGACCAAACTGATACTTGTTTCCTCAAAGAACACTATTCCTGCATACTTGGGTGATGTTGCTGGCCATCAAAGGACTCAATCTGAGGATGTAAGTTGCTCTTAAGTCTTAACCACTCATTCTATTTATATCTGATGTCAAACTTTGCACTTGCCTCTTATGTAGCTTGGCATCAGATAGTTTTTTTTTGTCCTTGCCTGCTCTTCCATTCCCTGGATGCTTTCCCTTCTCTTTTCGGGCCTGTTTAAGCTCCTTTATGTTGCTGACTTGCTGCTGCTATAAACGAACGATAATATAGGAAAGTTTGTTTTTGTAATGTTTTGCTCATGTTGGTACCTCTCTTCTTTTGGTGTCAGAAATCGGAACTTGGAGATGGTGAGAATAACAAAGACTCTCTGTTGTGTGCACCGTCATATCCTTCTGGTGATTCTAAATTTAATAGATCATCTGGTAAATGGAATGGTGAACTTTCTGCAGCCAGCAGCTTAGTGGCAGATTCTAATCATGTCGGCGAACTCATCAGCGATTCCAATCTAACAACCGTATGTATCTTTAGCTATATAAATTTTGGTAACTTGGTTTATGCATGTCACCTACTGTATTTTTTAATGTCCTTCAGCAGTACAATAAGTGACGTGTTCTACTTTTACGAATATTTAACATTAGAGAAAAAAAAGGAGGAATAAAAGAGAGAAAAAAAAAAAAAGAATGGATGATGGAACTTGAAGTCAAAGGCTACCCTGAGTCATAAGCACTGAAATCCCGTCTAAAAATGTCAGGATAAGTGATTATAATATCCAGTAAAAGATATTGGCACATTCACCTATGATTGATAATGTACAATCTAAAAACTGTTTCTTATGCTTATTGTGGCTGCTATTTTTCTAGGGACCGCATTCCTTTTTCTTCCAAAGTCCTTAGGATATCAAATTCTTAGTCGAGTATATTATACTCTGCTTGTTTTTGATTTTTGGGTGATACTAAGTTACCCTTTTTTGCTCCCCTTCACATGTAAGTGTTTGCTTTATTTCAGAGTTTGCTTATGTAGCTATGTCATTTGTTGTTGTCAGGATGATATAACAATGTCTGATGAGATGGACCTTATCGTGGAACAAGTGAAGATGCTTGCAGGAGAAATTGCTTTCAGCACCAGCACACTCAAACGGTTGGTGGAGCAATCCATTAATGATCCAGACACGTCACAGTCTCAAGTATGGTTTTCCTTTCATCCTTGGTAGCCAGTGAGGCATGTTGAAGAGATTGATCCATTTAAATATTTGTGGCTGAGCCTGAGCTTATGGACTAAAGGAGTAAACCAGTCTTATGCTTCAGACAATGTCTTTAGAATTTCTTCTAGTTGCAGAAATTACTGAACGAAGAATGCATTTCCATTTCCATGAATAGCTGCACATTTAGAGTTTCATATTATGTCTATTTCTCTACTTCTCAATAATGTCTCAAATGCAGATCCAGAATTTGGAACGTGAAATTCAGGAAAAGCGGAAGCAGATGAGGGTTTTAGAACAACGCATTATCCAAAGTGGTGAGGCTTCAGTGGCTAATGCATCGTTGATTGATATGCAGCAGGTTCTCATACTATCTTTTTTGTGCTTGTGTACTAGACTAATTTAGCTATGTAAACGTACAAGCATTTCGAACTTTTGGTAATTGCTTTAGCAGCTGTTTTCTAGTACTAAAAAAAGGATACTGCTTCCTCTTCCGTTTGTTCCGCACTTTAACCATTTTTCTAATCAAGTTAGTTCCATCTTTCTGTCAGACTCTTACAAGGTTGAAGACCGAGTGTAGCCAAAAGGGATTTGAATTAGAGGTGCGTGTCAAGTTATTGTTATTGATAAAAGTACTATTTTTCCTGCTAATGCTTGTGTTCTGCACTGCTGCAACTTGAACCGAGAGTATAAATTAGTTCCCATTTAAACTCTTCGTTGCATGCTACAGTATATATTACTCCGGAGTAACTTGTTTGGTTGTGCAAGCTAGTGTATTTTATCCTTTTCTACAGTCTTTCCATTTACCCATGAAATCCATGATAGAGGCAAGGTGACTAGTTATTTTTAGATAGTCTCTTTTCTTGTCATATGTGGGCCAAAGTTACTCAATTGTTGTAAGTTGTAATTTCTAACTTTTTCGATGGTGAGTAGCTATCACGTCTATCAGTAGGAATAATGTAATGATGAGGTGACATATCTGATCATCTGAGGGGAGAGTAGGCAAAGCAACCAATTGAGTAGCTAGAATAAGAACTCACAGCATTTAAAACCAGAGTTTCACCTAGTATATATCTGCAGTAAAAGAGGCTTCTTGGTACTGGTGTTAAAAATCAAACCATATCAAATTTCTACCATTATGAAGAGATCAAAGGCATTCTCAACCGGATATTTAGTGAAATTTTCCTTCGATTTGTTTATTTATTAACCTGTTTGTTGCAGATCAAAGCTGCTGACAACCGGATTCTGCAGGAACAGCTACACAATAAGGTCGAAATTGCTCTGAGCTTTGGTCATTAGTGTTACAATAAGAGCAATTTTTTGTTTATTCGGTAGTCTGAAGCTTTATAATTGTTTTGATACTTACAGTGTGCTGAAAATAAAGAACTTGAAGAGCGAATAGATATGCTGGAGAAGCAGCTAGCTTTGTCCGGCGGTGATAAGACTTCCTTGTCTTCTGAAAAGGCATTGACTGATGAGTATACTCTGGAATTGAAGAAAAATGTCCAATTTCAGGTGAACTTCTCCAAAATCCACTGAGTCAGTACAACATTAGTTGTGTTTGGATCTGTCATCTGTCTTCCACTCTCATATTACATCATGTCTTTATAAGAAAAACCTCTTTCTCAGAAAAAAAAACACCATGCTTTTTGTGAGTGCAAATTTGGTATTTTGACTTATTGACTTTGCGTGTGCCCATTGGCATTTTATGTTTTGTTTCTCTATGCTGAATACATAGCTAGTTTAGTATGCTCTGGTTTATCCCTTCCAGCTGAAGTATTCTCTAGGGTTTGTGCCTTTTGATTTTAGCTATGTTCTTTGAGTGTATTGTTCTTTAGTTTTGAAGTTCTATCTTAGTGGTAGTTCTAATACATTCTGCAGTTTTTAGTGTTACTGGTTATAATTATCCAAGGTTTTGCCAATTAATTGACCTACTACATGATGTGACTTGATGCTGCATGCAGCCAGTTTTTCAGAAGTATTTCTTTTGTTTAGTGTCATGGATACTGGATGCCGTGCGCTGAATTGTGGGTTTTTGTCATTTCTGTTGGTGGTATAGCAATTGGTGAAAATGTGGATTAATGTGCTATTATTCGATAAATTTGCTCTTTTTTCTACCAAACAAAGTCAAATGGTAGCAACAAGCCCGTGTTTAGCAATGTCCGCTGGGAAAGCTGTTAAATTTGTTAGTTGGAGGACTGCTGTTTTTTCTTTGTGGCTCCCTAGCTTGCTTAATTGTTTGTATGTACATGTCAATCTAAGTACTTCGTACAGGTGAGTTTGTCTGAACGACCTCGCTAGCTTGTAGCAATATCTTTTCTCAATATACAAGTCCAATTTTTCTGAACAAGTTTGTAGGGAATGAGCACTTCGTTATTTGCATCATTTGACAATTGATGTTATTAAGTGGGTTTTTCCATTATGCAGGAGATAGAAAATGAGAAACTAAAGATAGAGCATATTCAGATAGTAGAAGAAAATAGTGGTCTCCGAGTTCAGAATCAGAAACTCTCAGAAGAAGCTTCTTATGCGAAGGAACTAGCTTCTGCTGCAGCAGTGGAACTCAAAAATTTGGCTGCTGAAGTAACAAAACTTTCCCTGCAGAATGTGAAACTAGAAAAAGAATTACAGGCTGCTCAAATTCACGCTAGAGGAGCTCAAGCTGTTAATGGTGGCAACCGTAATGGCATAAAGGCTGGTAGAAAAGGCCGATATTCTGGTCGAGCTAATGATGTTTCCGGAGGTATTTATGATGACTTTGATTCCTATAGTTTGGACGCCGAAGACCTCAAGATGGAACTGCAAGCACGGAAGCAGAGAGAAGCGGTTCTTGAAGCTGCTTTGGCTGAAAAGGAATTTGTGGAAGAGGAATGCCGGAAGAAGGTCGAAGAGGCCAAGAAGCGGGAGGCAGCTCTTGAAAATGATCTAGCAAATATGTGGGTGCTTGTTGCTAAGTTGAAGAAAGAGGGAAGCAATGTTTCTGAGACAATTGGTGGTGAGAGACGAAGTGATAGAGAAGTTTTCAGTGAACCAAGCACCACTAGTGTTGATAGCAACAGCTTCCAAAAAGATACACAACCTTTGGAGATTAAAAAATCATCCCAAGATCCCCCTAGTGAGGAGCCTTTGGTTGCTAGGCTAAAGGTAAGCTTCTTTTCTTATAATTTTCTGTTCCTGTATAAACTGGTTTTGAGTGTTTCTTTTTCTTTTTCTTTTTTTTTGACTTCATAGCATGTACAAAAGGCATGTGATGTGGCCTTTAGTTCTTTGAAGTTGAGTGGAAATTAATTTTGGTTTCAGCCCTAGTGTAGTCATCTATGTTAGTAGTTAAGCTGTACAACATAGGCTATCCGCTATTCAATTCTTCAGTACTCCAGGAATTAATTTGCGCATAACACTATTCTGTTGTATCAGGCAAGGATGCAAGAGATGAAGGAAAAAGAGAAGTACATGGGCAATGGAGAGACAAATTCTCATGTTTGCAAAGTTTGTTACGAGTCACCTACAGCTGCAATACTTCTTCCTTGCCGACATTTTTGTTGTGAGTTGTTATCACTCTTGCTTTCTCTTCCTTACAACCTTATCTTGATTAAGTAGTGACATATGTATACTTTCTTTGCAGTATGTAAACCTTGTTCACTGGCTTGTTCAGAGTGTCCTATATGCCGCACAAATATAACAGATAGAATTTTTGCTTTCACTTCATGACGATGCCTGTGCCCGTGATTTGAAGGTAAGAGGACACTTAATAGTTTTGCGTCCGATGATAACTCTGGGCTATTGTAGTATGGATTCTCATATTAAATAATAATCTCCTTCTCTTTTGCAGGGCAATTTTAATTTATATATTTGCGGATTTTGGGTGCCATCGCTGGTACAAATTCTTTTATTAGTTAGCCTGTATGTATTCCCAAGGTATATGAATCGTTCTTTTTTCTCCCCATCACTTTACCCTTTTGTACCAAAGAGTTGTAATATAAGAACTCAAAACAGATAGGTGAAGATTTGTAGGGTGGGAGATGTCTAGAGAAAACGTACACCAGAGGTTACAGATTGCTGCATTTTGGTTGTTTTGAAACCTGTAGCAGTCTGTTGTGGTGTATACCGTGTTCATTTTTATTGTATAGAAAGATCAGCGTAAGCTTCCCGAGAAAGATATGTTATACTAAATCAGATCCTGTCAGGATCGTGGAGCCTCAAGGAATATCCCCCTCTCAGACTTTCTTTCTTAACCTTTGACAGTATGTCATGCCATTCTTGCTATCCGAAACATAACACTAATGCAACTGGAGCCCTAAGCTTCTGTACACGAATCAGACAGTATATCAGATATGGTACATTAGGGGGCACAGGTCCAGTATTATACTACGGAGTATCATTTACTGATACTCCTGTATGGTAGTACAAATCTTAGGCAATATACTGGTGTATTTTGGAGTATGGGTGTTTATCTGTCCGAGATGGGATCGTTTTGATCCCTGTAGGGTATATGCCATGATCTGCCTTTCTAAACGCGGAAAAGATAAGGAAAGAGAGTTTCAGGTCCGCAGATTCCAGTTATGTCAGGTGTACTTATATCTCATACAATTGTTTCCGAACATGACACCAGGAGGCAGGTGGCAAGAGCATCCATAAAAAGATTGGACAATACTACGTGCTTAATAAAACAATATCTTGCATTTCCATAATACCTGATTTCGTCCTCTATAAATTTGAATATGTTAATGGGAATATCAAAAGATTATTGTGAAGTGCTAATAGAATGACTTTACAAAGGACCCCTTAAATCCAAAAATACACCTTAACCATGGAGAAGATTGGGTTTGGGATAAACGTTCTCGAGTTTGTATTGTAATAACAAATTTGTTGATTGTATGAGAGAGAAAGAGGAATGAATTGATTTTTGTTCGTTAAGAAGTACAAATCTAATTGTGCTTTATTGGACGAACAAACGTGAGGTCAAGTGAGCAAGGATAAGAGGCATTTCCAATTACACTAGATGACAGACTGACAGGGTCACACTGACACAAGATTTCATTTTTGATGCATGATATTTAACCATCTATTAGCAAGTTACAAACCAGATGTACACCTAGCATTACTTAATACGAAGTACCATTATAAGCTAGTTTATTGGCAATTTGGACAAATGGCAGCAATTTCCTATAAGCAAATGAGATACACCGTATGTTTAATATGAAACCGAATAAAAGTTGTTAAAGCTATCTTGTTGGAAGCCTGTGCAGTAAGACTGCCAGTAAGAATGAATGCATTGATCTTACAATCCAAATGGAGGCAAAAACTCTTAACATCTTTCGCTGTTGGAATTACAATTTTATCGGCACGCATCATCAAAGATATCGATCATAACACCAGCAGAAGTGCAAAAATCATAGGCAGTACGCCAATACCATTTCTAGCACCGTGGTGGGAATCTTTTGTGACCTTAGCAGGCCCATATCATTAGCGATGGCTCCCCAACGTTATAGAAAAGCCTCTCATAAGTCATAACATTGTGCATACATACAAATGTTTCCACATCCAAAGGTACGAGAGTCACCACACCTGTTCACACTAAGTTTGCAAGTGTCTACTTGTGAATTTGAATCAATTCTGAGAACATTATTATAAGAGACAAACATAGACCTGTACATGCTGGATCATGCGAGAAATTAAAACAACTTCGGTTAATGTATCTTACTTTGGTTAGCTCAGTAATGTAAGATATGTTGTGAGATGTTGGCTTCAAGTTCAAATTTTCCTAGTGTGGGCTATAAGAGGAATTCTCATATGCCTCATAAGTTAGAGTTTTTATACTGGTTCGTCTAATTGGTTAGCATAGTTTGCCAGCTAGTTCGCGAGCTATCACGCTTGTCCGGGGTTTTGGCTTAGAGCGCGCTGTCGGTGATAGCGGTTGCAAGTTATCACATTACCAAAATCTTAGATAAAGAACAATTTGATTTATATTCTCTGTCAAGTTAATGTTGCTCACTGGACAAACTACTATCTAGGAAATATTCAAGTAAAGAAAAACAAAGAAATGAAGCAAAAAGAGGAAAATGACAAATGACAGTGAACATAAAAACAAATACTAGAGATTCATGTACAAATTGCAAGCTGTTGTTTTCCTGTACCAAAATTGCCTTTTCTCCTTGTTTTGGCTGTTTTAAGACGGTAGGAGCCACCTTTTTTCATCTAAAACTTGATGGGCTCCCATAAATGTGACAATTATTACAGTGTCTGCAGGAAGATGGGAGGAAGATGGGTAGGCACAAATGGTCCCTGATCATGCAAGTCCCACATTTTTAAATAATCTTGTGATGGAAAAAATGATCCCATACTTTCATCTTCAACTTGCTGGTTTGAATTAACTGTTGTCACGCTATTCGTGTAGTCAGAAGTCTGCAAACATAACAATTAGAAAACAAGAATTAGAATATAATCATTTCTGTGAGGTTTAAGATACGAAAAAGATATGTGTCTCTAATATTCTGATCTCTTTTATCCCCATGCATGCATCTATGCCTAGTAAGTAGGAAGTGATCTTGTCAGAAATCAGATATTTATAATACTAAAGCAGATATACCCAAGTCATACTTCCACTAGAAAGTTTTCCTTTCCAACGAATCCAATTTTGTATTAAGACAAGTGATCTGGTTAAGCAACAATAGTCATAAACTCCTTATCCATGTGACTATCATCATTGACCATTCTACTTATCTAAAGGTTTGAACTTTGACCATTAGCTAAAAAAAAACAAATGTTTTTTGAAATCTTGTTCGTTGGTGCTAAATCTCCTAGGGCCCTTTGTATTGCTCTATCCAATAAAGTAAATGTTAATTAAGTTGCTTGATATTAAAATGCAAAAGGAAATCAGACATTTGAGAATAAACTGCAAACCTTACAATGAGGAGCAGAAGAAGAGTCTAACAAATCCTCCAATCTCCAACATGGTAGAGTGTCCATTAGATACTCTGACATAGTATCACTCATGGAAATGGAAGCCTCCTGATCACTAAACTGGTTATAATTTGACGTCGTCGTGGTCGCTGATGATGGGGTTGTGGCCATATGGTTGGTATTGTTAGAGTAGTATGAATGTTGGCTAGGCATGTCATAGTCATAACTGGAGACATTAGCTGATTTAGTATGTCTTGAATTAGGGTCAGAAGAGCTAGATGAGAGGGGAGAAGCACTTGGGTATACACTTGATGAGGCTGAAATCCTAACCCCAGTTAGAAGAAATCTATTGTGGGTTTGAGTATGTTCATTTGCTTTATGTATTGGTATGTCACATTCTCTGCATAGTATAGCTCTGTCTTCTCTGCAAAACAAGAATGCTCTTCTTTCCTGCATATACATTCACATAAATCTTTAGATAAAACCTCCTTTTCGTGCAAACTTTAGATTAAGCTTTGCCAAATAAAAAAAAAAAAAAACACAAACTCTAGATAAGTTTGTATATTAGGTGGTACGTGTAACATGTTATGACGGTTTGTGAAGACACATATGGTGTATAACTTAGGTAGGAAGACTTCCTTTACTCGATAATCTCCGTAAAAAAACATGTTATGCTGGTTTGTTGTATTTTGGATGTACATTCCAACTTCCGAGTAGATAATGCATTAGTTTACATGTTACCAAGTACTTGTATACAGTTATATTAATTAGTTCTTGAAAATTGTATAGTCATCAGTCAAGTACGCAAATTTAGACCACCTAGAAGAACAAAAACCAAAAGTCAAGGAAGATATCATGTAAAGTAGTATGCTAAGAAGTTAGAAGCAAGAAACTCGAAGTACCTGGCAAATGTCACATAGGGGTGCTTCCTTGAAAGAAGGGTGGAGGAGGGAAAAACGTTGGTGCTTGTTAGCAAGCTTGTTAGCATGGTGCACTCTATGATCACACCCTTCACAAAGTGCCGCTTCATCAGCTGCACAGAACACTGAAGCCTCCTGCTTCTCACAAACATCACATTGAATCTTCATACTTCGCTTATATCTGTGTATGAAACTCGAAATATGACCTTGGTTATATCAACTAGACCTATGAACACTCAATTTTCAGCTCAGTTATAGGCGAGAATGTCTTGAAAGGTGCCCTATAGATGGTTAAGGCAAGTGAAGATTTTATATGTGAATGTGATAACTGATAAGGAGTTATAAAGAGTATGGTATGAGTAAGGAAGTTTCTAGGATGAGAAAATGAGTTGACATAACATGTGTGTCGCTTATATCTACCTTTTAGATGAGTACTATCTCTATATGTAGGAAAATTTAACAGAGAGGTGGAAAAGACAAGGGAAGAAAAGTGCAGTGGGCCAAAGTGGAGAATTTTGGAAATCTATCTAAAAGCCCAAAAAGAGTAATGATCTTTAAAAGAGTCCTCCAATGGTGATAGGTATGGTATGGTGAAGTTGTTTATCTGTGTTTTTATTGATCCGGGTGTCCCCTGATCCTCTCCTTTACAGGGATAATTTGCAGAGAAAATGTAATACTGTTATAAAGTATGAGGTAGAGCCCATCATCATATTTAAGATAGGAAAGATAGTCATTGAAGTGTGCCAGCTCACTAAATGTTTGGAGGGTGTTTGGAGGGGGGTTCACAACTATAAGCTTTGATTACAATTTGTCAATTGGTTCAACACGGTCTCAGTTGGGACAATTAGTTTATCCTTTTCGCTATAAAGATTTAAGTATAAGACAATCTTCAAGTTGGTTGTGTCCTAACTACTCAGTCGAGATTGGACTAGCTAGTGACAAGGTCATATATACACTATACTCTATAGTTTCGTTGACAAAAAATTTTAAGCAGATGTTGGTGGTGGTAATGGTAACTTGTTCAAAAGATTCATCACAAATTATTTAATAGATGATGTATATTAGTCATATATTGAAGTAAAATGGTTATTTTTAATCTACATTGTAAAAGTGAACATTTTAAGTCAAAAAGTAATAGGGAAAAGGACATTTTAAAACTCTAAGTGATTTTCTTAAGATTGTAATTATACGAATTACATTTTCAGCTTTAAACATGCATGAGCTTCATCATGGCTAAATTAAGCGATTAGTATATATGCAATTGATGAAGTCATCTAGTATGTCATGCTAAATCTCATGCACAATCTTAAAGACACATAGACACAAAAGCGATATATTTCTTGGTTGTATTTTTGTAAAAGGATGAAAATTATAATGCAAAATCTTAGCTTAGTTGGACCAACTATTCATAAATCATAATGCTCCTCATAATCCTTCTGCAATTCTGATAAGGATTGGTCCTACATTTGCTAGCTCCGTACCTCATCACTCAACCATATCACGCAATTGGCCACATTCACATTTTCTTGGACATATATGAATTACGAAGCTCCGTATTATCATCTCATGTAAGGTCGGTAAGAGTAAAGCTAGCTAGCCTGGTTGGATCGGCTACATCGAACGTGAGCTTTGGTGTGGTTAGTTTCCATTATGAGTCAAAACAGAAAGGAAGAAAATGTGTTAAATATGCCAAAATGCTTAAAGTTGCCAATTTTTGTTTCTCAAACTCGTTGCATGGTTCACTAATGAGATGCAGAGCCGTGGAAAGGGTTAGGCAATTATGATAATTGTGTTAGGCTTCATAAAAAAAACACCGTAGCTAGTAGGTCACAGTTAAGGAACAAAGTTAGTCCATTGTTTGAGAGAACCTGTTTAGGAGTTGTTCCATATTCAAATATCATATCCCTTATCCCGCAGTATTAGCTACTCTAATTTTCTAAAAAAAACACTAATAAGCCACAATTTAAGTTATATAAGAGTAGCATCATTTCAGATTTTTGCCTAATGCCATTATACTTAACATGTATGAAATTTACACTGTTTATCTGATGTCGCTCTTTTGTAACACTGTCCATAATCACAGTCTATTTGTGTTTATTCCGCTCACATGCAACTTGCAATCTTAAACAAACGGAGGCCAGGGAGTGCTATTTAAAAGCTTATGCTAATCCAAATGCGAAAAATGATCGATGAGCTCAAGCGACCAACAAAAATTTCCTTGTTGATACGATTGTGTACGTTGGCTTTAGCTTTTTGTATGAATTAATTAACTAGCACAAACTTGATCAATAACAAGTTGATCAATAACCTTGAGCCGTTGCATCCACCGGACATACATGTGCTTTTCGATTATCAGTAGTATTTAATCATGAAGTGGCGAAGAAAATAATAAAAGTGTAGTAGTAGTTCATAAAGCTATTGTTATTGGTAGTGCATTATTGGGCGTCAATGACCTTTTGAGCTTTTGGAATTGATTGCTGCTGAGCTGCTTTCCGTGTGAGGTCAAATAACCAAAACTACACTTTTCAATGACATAAAATAAGATCCACACTTTCAATAATAAATCCTTTTGCCTTGTAATGGTGAACATCATCATGTGCAATCCTAACAGTTGAAAGTCCTTGCCACTTTCTTTGAACAAAGGCCACCCGTCCACCACTCATTTTTTGTTTTTATAAAGTTCATCTTTCGGTTCTAAACCATTGGCCATAACTGGTATGTGTGCACAAAAATTACACTCCTAGTACTTGTTAACACTACTGTTTAAAAACACTACTGTTTAATCAATCAGAAGCAGAAGTGTGAATGCAAGATACGTTGGATATCTTTGCCGCGGATATGGATGGGTAAGCTCCGCTACAAGACAGATATCAACTTTTTGGGCACGACTAACTAAGCATATACTCTTTGACCAAGATCTAGAGAATAAGTCTCGAAAAGGTCTAACTCTTTTTTAAGCCAAAAACTTTGAATTTTGATGAGAAACATTAGTAGAAATTTAGTATATTGGTGTATTCAATATTCACAAGCGATGAATATGATGTTGCAACTTGCAACTATAAGCAAAGATGTATGTGAAGCCATCTACGCAATGATATTTGAGCATTTCTATAGTGTTCACTATCCCCATAACCAACCTCTGTCTTCAAAAACTTTTGAACGGAAAATGATGGGGTGCTAACCCATGTTGGTGTTAGTAATGCTTATAGCATTCCATGAACAAATCTGAGAAAATTCATAAAAAATGACTTCATGATATACGCCATTTTCCCTCTCAGATTCAAGACCTATTAGTCCATCTTGTTAGTCGTTGAGATTTAATCAATACCAATATTATTCTTAATATTAGATTATGGTTTTTTTTTTACCATTTCCCGGTTTCCTGACCGTGAAGGAAATTGTTATTGTACGAACGAACTGCATGGAAGTAGACGAAGAATTCATGATACTCCTAAATTTCTGACCAGATTAGTTCTCCGTATGAATTGCATGCATTACAGGCGGCCTTCTGACTTCTGAGCCATCTAGCTGTTCAGTATGCACGCATTCTTCACTCGTACAAGTGTACAACTAGTCAGGTACTGCATGTGAAATGCACGAAATTTGGGAGAAAATGCTGCAAGCCTGTGTGCGCTGGTACTTGACACTAGAAGATAAATGTGACCTTTTTGAGTTGGTATTTGAGCTGATTTGGAAGAATCTCTACACCCAATAGAAAATTAGAAAAGATCCTTAAGATGTCCCAAAGAGGGTAAGAGATAAGGAATCTCTACACCCAATAATGTTGGTCGCTGTAGGTTCTCATGCATAATGGACACTTTTGGTGGAGGAGGATGCCTTCACTGTACTGCCTACTTTGGCCTTTTTGCTCTGGAGCTGTTCCTTTTTTCTGCAGAAATCCATGTGTTAGTGATGAACTTTTTGGTTGGCCTTGTAATAATTGTTGTCTACTTGAAATTTATCAATTCCCACTTGCTTAATATACATCAATTCAAAAAAATGACAAGAACCTACTAGCTAGAGGCTGAAGTATGTTCTAGTTCGGAAAATTTTGTTTGAAAGAACTCTCAGATGTGCACAAGTGTAATTCAAATGCGAGTGCGAGATTGTTTACAGGGAAAACTGTAGACCTTCTGCCTCTAAAATTTTATCTAACTTTTACAATCTCTGATATATATTTTGAGTATTAGTCTATTACTTTTTTGCAATTATCATATTTTGTATAAAATATGTTGAAAAACAAAGCTAAGTATCTTACTTTCACATAATAAAATGAACTTTTTAGTCTAAGTTAAAAATCTTTGAGAATGCAAAACTTTTTGTTACATAGAGGGAGTAGTAAACTGTGAATAGAACGTCTCCAAAAACATGGATATCCTCAATACCTTTTCCAGTTTCCTACACATTCAGTTATATGTATAAACTAATTGTAATTTGTAACAGTTCTTTTCCCATTGTTGCAAAGCTAAGTCATGCCTATATATGGATTTACCTCCAAAGAATTGAAGTTGATTGCAATCATGTTTCATAGCTCACTTTGATGTTCTACAACAGTTTAACAAATGTGACTGAATATCTACACCAGTTTAACAAATGTGACTGAATTATAAACTTTAAGCAGCAGCATTAGAGGTAGCAGTTTCAGAACCTACAGTAAAAAGTAACTATTAATGTGATTTGTATAGAGTTGAGAGCATGGACTTAGAAAAATAAAAAAAATACCACCAAAAGGTTTTAGACCGTGGATTTGTCGAACGTGCATCGTGAAAATTGCGACATATATTGGACAGAAGAATAACACACTGGAGTACTGGACCATGAAGTCTAGTGTTTCGTGGCTTGCTGGAACTTATTCAATATACTTGGGCCACGAATTTGCAAATCGTCAACAGATTACAGATGACATTTCAACACAGCATCATGTCATAATACTTCACTAATACAACAAAATCGATCCAATGAGTTATTTCTACAGGACTACAGCTGATGAAGGACGGGGCGGATCCATCTTGTAACATGGGATGTTATGTGCTACTCCAATTTGTTTTAAAATTTTGGCATAAAATGCTAAATCATAGTCGAAAAATGATAGAAATGTACAAATATACTGAACTGATTTTAAAAATTTTGATCATGCCTCATACAGTCATTCTGGCATTAGCATACATAGATAATAAAGTTTGTATTTCTCGGTTCCTACAATTCTCAGTCTAGATGATGACTTCTCCATTAGTCTATTTCACTGTGTGCCTAAGTAGTTAATACTACGGCCAGAGTTATGATACACCCCCTAAGTGTCGAGGCCGTAGACATATGCTATAGACAACCTGCCTTACTTTTGATCTAGATAGTCTGCTCATGACCCGATCATGGTTTTGTCACACCCCTAACCGCAGGGTAGTCTCTCTGGCAGTATGGCACAGCTAAGAGTCCAAGCCACCAGTGAGCACCGTGTCATAGATTGATGCTCCATAAATGCACTGCAACCCTTCAACCAACAGGCCCCTTGAGCTACATTAATGTCCACTCTGCTGCACGACTGCGCTGCGCCTTTTGCTATCTATCATTCTATCACTGTCTGGCTTGCAAGGGTGACAGGCACCTTTTCTTACAGCCTGTCAAGTAAGCCCCACAAAATAATAATCTCAGCACCTTGATGGTCCAAGCAAACTGATTTGATTATATATGTATGGCAGCCCCAATACTATCCTATAGCTTAATGAAATGTTATACAAGCTTTGATAACTCATTTTAGGATCAGCATAGTAAAAGCTAGTGATATTCTTCATGATTCATTTACGCACAAGAAAGTTCCAGGACATATTCTGTGAAGCTTGCCACAACCACAGTAAGCTTGCGAACAATGCTACCTATCTGTATATGCCAGTCCGTTTGCCTGTATAATTAACTTTGATAAATCTGTTTTCTACTTTTAAGAATCACCGCAATAACTAGTGATCAACTGATCTCGGTACAATATCACCTCATTATCTACCTATGTTAGTCCGGACATTGACATCTCCAACAGTTTGTGTGCCAAAGGCATTAGTGTTATACCCAGAATTGTCATGGAAGAAACAACCACTTGCCAGAAACCACAGCTCATGGACTATGTAAAGACAGTCGTTGTGGATCATCTGCCCAACTTGTCACATACAAGGCGTTCCCACCTCATGACCATGATCTGTCATTTTATTCCCAATGGAGCAGAGATTAGTAGCACATCTTCAGGCAGTGGAGGCTCTAAAACTGATGGCAACTTTTCTTCGGCCTGAACTTGCCTACTTGGACTGAATCCACGACAAGCTTTAATTGCCGGCTAATACAATGATGGATTGATGGGTATCAATATAGAGATGGCCATGTGCATTGCCTTAAGTAAATACTTGAAGGAGGATTCTATGATGCTCTTCCACTCTTTCGCACTTTTAGCTGATGAAAATGTGAATATACTATTCATTTCTAAGGAAATTCCATCTAATGCCAGGATATAAGAGCACTATACAAACATGCCAGATTCCGAATATTAAGTTTTTTTTTTTTTTTGAGGCAACCGATTATTAAGTTATACCACATTCTTTTGCCCACAAATATCTGCAGAGCCAAAAGTATAACTGGCTGATCTGGTTCTAATGCCAGAGGCATCCTTTATCAAAGCTTTTGTACATTTAGCTCATTCGTCTCAGAGGAGGCTACACTTGAGGACGATGCACAAGTATTTGGAAATTATATATTGAGAAGAACTGGCCAACTGTCCAAGCTCTAAATCCCTTCAATGGTTGCTGTTTACGTGATGCAGTGACCATTCATCTGCATAACATGTATGAGAATTTCAGCATCATCCTCTAGTGGATCAAGTGGAAGGGTATTGTGCTGCTTGTCAGATTAACTCATATGATCACTTAAATATCAGATATCTGAATGTTGGGATCAATTTGCTTACCGAAATAAGCTTTTCACATGTTTGTAAATAGGAATACATCTGTAATGATCAGGTCTGTGATCCCTTTGTTCTTTTAGTGTGGAGTCTCCTAATCTTCGGATCTTATTGGGATATAGCAGTATCTGAGGGGCAATTGGTAATTACACTATCACAGTTCACAATTTCCAGAGTCTGTAGAAAAATTGGCTGTGGCTGGTACAGCTTAACAGTATAGCGCACCAGTCAGAACTTAAGCTATACTATTGAAATCTCATTATATATGCAAGTAATTTGAACAAGCCAACTAATACTATCGGTGTGAACCCTAATATAGTGCTTTTCATAATGATGATATACTTGCAGAAGATCTCTTCTTGACCCTAAGATGCTAGACAGAAGGACAAGTCCTGAAATTAGGAATGACTGAGAAACAGGCTTATAGCTTAGCAAGTACCACTGCACAGTAGGAGGAAGGTGGACTGATGTATAATATGCTATCCGACAAGAGCTATGAATTGCATTGTTAACTAGAATATTTGGTTCAAAGGTACATCCTACCCGGAGTTATGCTCAGGAGTGATTCCATTAGGTCTAAAAGAGGGCACCAAGATTTTGCTATAATCTGGTGCATCTGCTATGAAAGTATTCTTGATCCAGTGAGACTGAATATAGTTCTTGCAGTTTTTAACAGTAGGACTAAGGTTCCTAGTATATCAAAGAGAAGCGGAATGAAACTCAAGAAGATGCATCAATCCAATTTTTGTTCTAAATAAACGCATTTATCAATATGACTCACTGTTTACGAGAATAGATTGATGTACAAGGTACTTACTTGGATAAAACAACAGGGGAAGAAACACCTTCCAGTTTTGCGACTATGCCTAGGAAACTGGTTTCCCTTCACATACATCACAGACATTGTATCCACGGCCGTCACAGTAGGGGCACTTTGCTTCTCCGTCCACCCATTCCAAAAACTGCATCGGATAACGGAACATAAGAACGAAAATAAACATGCAAGAGCTGGAAAACAGACAAGGAACTTCCAAATTAACTAACCTGCTCTTCGACATTTGGTTCTCCAGTTCCGTCACATTCTACAGCAAAAATGGTTTTAGTTATAGCAATAGCAAGAAAGTTAAAATTCAGTCAAAAAATCATGCTTCAAATACGACTAAGTTGTGCTTGCATATCTATTGTCTTGACAATTAGGGATAAATGTATTCAGTACTTAAACAAGATTTTGGCAGGTACACAAGTAGATCAGATATCATACAGAAAGGTAAAAGTATTAAGTTTCTATTTTACTTTTCCTGTGCTGTTCTAATTTAGAAACAGAAACATAACTAACGAAAGTGTAAGGAAGCAAGAAACTAAAAATGTCCATGAAATGTGAAAACTGAATGGCAACTTAGCTTCTCTAATCAAATATTCATTCACCTTTGTTGGTAACAACATACTTATAAGCTATCTCCCTGGGCAAGACATAGGGGCCTGTTGTTAATGTGTCAGGTATGCTACTGTTATAGTGTCTTAGATTCAGATATGTTATGACTTATGATGCATTTGAACTATCCACATACCCATGCACAGTAGGCGACCCTCTCCCCGGCAAGTAACACAGTTTGTTCCAGAAACTCGACCATAGACTTTGCTATCCTGCTTATCATTTCCTTTGTTTAGCCTAGATGGATCCTCCCAGCGGTTCTCACCAAGAAGAAACACACGCTGTTGAGATATATCCACATCAGTTGGCCCTTTCTTCACCGCCGCCTGTTGAATGTCCATGGCTCCAGCAACAGCTCCATTTGCTTGATCCTTAACACAATTATACATCAATTAAGACGATTTCATTGAAAAAAATGGTACTAAGAAACTCAACACAGCACATGAGAATCTGAACTCTGCTAAATTGCTCATCTGGGATAATGTGGAAAAGGGGAAACGATAAATTATACTCTGACATAACTTAAATAATACAGAACTCGTTTTTTTACACAATGTACAGAACTAGACTCCATGGAATGTAAGAGTAAGCCCTCATCCATCACTTGCAGAACTCTTCTCTACACAGTGATCTAGAACCAGTAGAATTGACATGTTATTGCAGGAGCTAAGCATTCAGGAGCCCGACTTACTACTTTTCGGACATCAGCATTTACTGATGATTCAGAACCCTGAATTTTCTGAGGCCCATATAATCTTTCAAGAAGCTCAGCTGTCATAATCCCATCTTCACGAACACCAATTGACGCCTATAATCCAAATCGATGAAATAACCAATAAACAATCAATGCATAAATTTTAGCCTCTTAACTTTTTAATGTGAAACAAGCCTTGAAATGTTATCAAGATCATAATCCAAGAACACTAGAGACATACTTGCCAAGTTTTAACAGCACGCTCAGTGTCACCAGAGAAACTCGAGTACTCCATATCCTCCTCACCCGAATAAAATCCTAAATTCATCAGTGCTTCCTGTCCAATCATCAAACAACAAGAACAATTCAATATGAATTTCGCTTTCAAAGCATCATGCTTAAATGTTCTTTATAAATCTTTAGACACCTATCAGGAAAGTTATGCACATTATCTAGGAAAACTTAGTGCAAGTGTGTAACAAACTAGTTAAAACACCTTTTTATTTTTTATTACATGAACTAGTCAATTCTAATCGAGAAACTGCTTTCATAGTTTCATCAATGCTTTTCATCTAATAGACAAAAATAATCTTTAGGCATTTAGGCATGAAACTTATGCACATTGTTTGAAAACATAATAAAAGAGCAACCCCTATCACACGTAAGGAATTCAATGGAATAGAGGGAGTAACTCCATAAGACTAGTAGAGAGACTATTATTGGAATATATTTATTGATTGGACCTCAACCATCAGCTTAGGCTTTTTGGTTGAGTAGGTCCTCTCACATGGTTACAGAGTCTTATTTACTCTTGTCTTCAGCCACAACTAAATAGGCCTCCCATGAGGTGGCGTATTAGATTAAATTCATTGATTGGACCTAAACCATCAGCTTAAGCTTTTGGTTGAGTTGTTCCTCTCACAACTATTTCCGAAAGATCAATAAACCTACCTGCAAAGCTTGAACCTCATACCCTTCAGCTCCCACCCTCAAACTTGACACCACCACCCTCCTCTTCTCCTCTACCTTCGGCTTCTCCTCCTTCTTCTCCTCCACCTTCGGCATCTCCTCCTCCTCGCTCTCGCTCTCGCTTTCCATCGGAGTCACAGGAGGAGCACCAACCGTACCAACACTCGTTTCCATCTCCAACTCCAACTTATCCGAAATCCTGTTACTCCCCACCCCGCCATGCAAAACATTTGCCACCTTCGACAATGCATCCGAAACAGACGCATCAACGTCGAAACCAACATCACTACGACCCCTTATGCACTCTAGTTCGGACTGCAAGTGTTCAATTTGCAATAGAAGCGAACTTCTCTCAGCCTTCCAACGAGCTTCTTCGCGAAGCCAGCGTTGCTCTTCTCGTAGCCACCTTTGCTCTTCTCTAAGCCACCTCGACTCCTCTGCTTCGTAGTTACTGTGCTTCGACGTTGAGCTGCATGTGAATAGTTTGGTGTAACGTGACTTTGTTTGGATGATATGGTGATCATTTTTTATGGTGCCATAATTTAGTGAATGTAGTGATGATAATGAGGGATATATGGATGTTGTGGTGGGTGATATTACTGCCATTTTTGTTGGTTTTGTGTTTAACATTGTAAGAGTACTACTTCAGTGGACATGGCTAAGTGATCAGAAGAGGGAGTGTTCGTTTGGCCGTTGATGTGCGCGCCAACGGGTGGCTATAAGTTAGTTATCTCTTGTCATTGGATCAAAAGATATTGGAAAATTTAACAAAAATAATCTCACCTTTTAGCGATCTTCAGTTAAT
>CAAKMY010062053.1:0-50078 GCA_901111285.1 Corrigiola litoralis
TTTTTTAATTTTTTAATTTCTATATTTTGAGATATTAAAGGTCAAAATACCACCTCGACAAATATGCAAAAGCAAATGAGGAGAACCAGAATGGACAGAGGGAGCATTGTGTAAACCTCTTATGTAAGTGTTGGATCATTTAAAAGCTCTCATGATCTTATCATTCTCATTTAATCATTTTATCTGTTCAGTTTACCTTCTACTACCCGCCTTCACATGTGTCACATTGAGGGGTTTGGTTTGTATACATGTCAAGCATTGACAAGAGGAGACAAAAAGAGCCCCAAATTTAGCAACACATGCTAGCAAAATTCACGTATTAGAGACATAAATAAAGGTGGACAAGGTGTATGTAATGAATCTGTTGTCATAAGTCACAACTCATATGACAGATTATCTCTACATCTACGATCCGAAAGGAAAGATTATGACCAAAGCCATGGACCAAAAAGTAGGAAAACTAATATATCACTTTTGATTGTCACTGCCTGCCGACACAGTCCACTGCACAGTAATCATTGCATCAAGGCATCATTATCATTAAATTATCATCATAATAAACTATGATTTAAACTCAGCACTTTAATTAGGTACACACATAGAGAGCGAGACATAAGGATCCACCGATCTAGGCTTGAATAATAGTAGACTGATCCAATGCAAAATATACAAAATTATAGTTTACAAATTCAGCATCACTCAGGTATATACTGTGCTTAAATACAATTTTATGTAGAATACTGTGCCCAGCTAGGCAAGAACAAATAACAAACTCAACATTTTTGCTTATGAACCAAAAGAAAAAGAATGATCTTGGCAATTTATATGGTTTCAACCTATCTCACCTATTGAGAGCTTAAGAAAGGACAATTCACAGCATTATATGAGTGGCAATTAAATGATTAAAGAGTATTTCTATATGGGTAATGAAAAAAATTCTATGGGAGAAAATGACTCTCAGAGGAAACTTATTCATCTGGATCATGGCTGTACCCGTTAGCTCTAGCGTTGCTATTCAGCATTCTTGACCATCTTTCAGCTCACTTGCTCACCGATCAAATCGAGACCGACAAGCAGGAACGTAATGCCTTGGAATAAAAGGAAGTAGAAGTGCACCCCTTGTGCAGATAACAGGCTTCTGAGAGCAGCAGTAAGCAATAAGAAAGCCAAACTGAGCTCCTTCATGTATATTTTGTTCATTTTCTTCTTCTTGGCTGCTTTTGGAGTTGCTTCTTGATGCTCCTTTAGTTTGGTTAGCTCAGAAAGGCCGCTGTCAGAAGAACCTCGGTGTAGTTGGGTTTGATTTATCGCCTTTGTTTCTCGCTCCTCTAAGGCTAATAGGTCGGTCTCTGAAGCCCGGCCTGCTTTTTTGGTGACGACCCACTCATATGAACTACCTAATTGAAATAACCCGGAAATCATTGCGTTGAATTTGGTCACTGACATTGTGTTCTCGAATAGGAGGTAGGGGACTACGAAGGGGATTGATCCTGGGGAAGGAAGTATGTTCAATAATGACATGAATGAAGGTATATAACAGATAACCCAAAGGGGTAGCCCTGCTTCCGGGACAAACATTGTTAAGGGAAGAATGATGCAGAACAGTGTGAAGGAATAGAATGGGAGGATAAGTTTTCTTAGGAGAAAGAATAGTAGGATTAGGTTTGATTTTTTCCAAAATGAAATCTGCAAAAACAATTGTACACAAACATCAGTCATTTACATGCATTTTATGACAAGAAATGAATGAATACCATCAACTCATCAAGGGATCATTGAAAATGTAAGCAAAAGCTACCTTTGAGGTTATGATGGCGGGTAGGCATACACGAAACAGCTGCATCGGACCAGAATGCCAGCGGTGCTGCTGTTTTTTATATGCTTCATATGATTCAGGAACTTCACAGAGCACCTGAGAATAGTGTCAAAAATCAGAACATACCCAAACCTTTAATTTGGCAACATTGTACGTTGTCAATAACATAAAACTCCAACTATACGCAGTATATTCACAATCAAACAGTCAAAACATCTAAGTATATACTAACAGATTCAACAATGATCAAGGAAGCTTTAATTTGCGACTTACCCTCACGTCATTAAGGTAGATGAACTTCCAGCCATTGAGATGGGCGCGTACAGCAATGTCCATATCCTCAACGGTAGTCCTCTCAAGCCAGCCACCAGAATCCTCGAGTGCCTTGATTCTCCAAACACCTGCAGTCCCATTGAACCCAAAGAAGTTCAGGAACGTCCCATTAACCTGCTGCTCCACCTCAAAGTGAAAGCACAGGTTAATATTCTGAAGTCGTGTCAGCAGGTTCTCGTCTTTGTTCACAAAAGACCACCTAGCTTGAACCAATCCAAGCTCTGGGTTATCCTGCACAAAGATCATATAACAAAGACACAATTTACAACCTAGTACAGGAAATACATGCTGGTCCAAGAATTTGGCAATAAAAGTTAGAGAACTCATAAGTCATATAACAAACCTTGAAATGTGGGACTGTAAGCTGGAGGAAATCAGGGTTGGGCTGGAAATCAGCATCAAAGATGGCAACAAATTCATAGTCTTTAACATAATCACAGTTCATTGCAGACTTGAGATTCCCGGCCTTGTAACCAGTCCTAACCAATCGATGTCGGTAAATAATGTTGACACCCTTCTGGCTCCACCTATTGACCTCACTTTTAATCAACCACTGGATACTCTCATCACTAGAGTCATCCAGCACTTGTATCAGAATTCTGTCTTTTGGCCAATCAAGTTGACACACTGCTGAAATTGACTGTTCATATACCTATCAAAATTATTCCAAACCCATTATCACCACTTGTTACTGAATATAGAACTGTATGATACTATTATTGCTATAGTACAATCCTCTCAGATTGATCAACATAAAATCAGGAAATAAACCAGAAGGATAAAACATTACTATAAATAAACAATAACAGCAATCAGCATGATTGAGTGATGATTACCTCTTTTTCATTACACATTGGAATCTGAACCAGAACCATGGGGTAATTGGACCCTGGATTTTCAACATCATCAGACTTGAAAGGCTCCCCTTCAAATCTAGGCTTAATTTTCTTCACCTTAATCCAAAAGCACCCCAAGCAAAGAGCCAGCCTATCAACTGACTGAACCAAGAACAGAACCACACAGAAATTGGACAGACTTTGGATCAAAGGAGCAATATAACCGGCACGAAACCCGACCCAACCAACATAAATCTCATGTAGCCAGCCTTCAATCTCAACAGTCTGAGGGATGTGCAAGTTATGACCTTGGAAATAATGCCAGCCATTGAAGTGAGCAAGCACCTCAAAAGCCAAGAATGCAAGAGCAGTGAACAAAAACCCCAGAATTACCCTGTGCAGCAACTTTCCTCTACTAGACTTATCATTCTCCATAGCAACACCTTCCCCCCAAAACAACCTTTTCTTTATAGTATTAAGCAATGACCAAAGTCCATTCCCTAGCCAAGCAAGACAACCAGCTGCTCTATGAGCCCTAAGCATCAACACCCAAGTGATTTGCTTTGCATTTTTGCCTCTATCCTTATCAACAGGCCTAAATGCAGAATCTGGTGACTCTATCTCAAGCAGTGAGTAGTTAGGATTCTCCATTTTAACAATCACTGGTGTTCCTTTCCTTGCTTCCTTTGCCCAAAACTTACTCATATCTATACCAGGCACCATTTTTGCACCACTCTTATTGTAAAGAACCAGACTTTCCTACACAACAATCAAAACCAACCAACACCCAGATCCAAAAATGATCAATTTCACTCTTTAATTACACTCCCACCCATATATGCACACAAATAAATAATCTGTAATATAAATTTATGTGCAAAAAGATTAAACAAAAGTTGGGCTTATCAACAAAGGAGTATAGATGCTATAGATCCATAACAAAGACCTCAACTAGAAGTTACTAACATTCCACACTCAAATGCAGCAAAAAAGTGCAGAAAAGACAATGAAAGAATAGAGAGATAATGAAGTGAAGTAAAGATGAGAGAGAAGTGATAGTTTTGTTTAAGTGGTTTAGTTTGCAACTACTTTAAAAAAAGCTTGAACAAGTGACTTTTTATGATAGAAGAGAATTAAGCCACCATCATGGAAATGACCAAAATAGGAGGAAAGTTCTGTGAAGCTTTGATTCTCTTCTCTCTGTAGTCTGTAAACATGGTAATATTTTTCAAAACTGTTTTCCATTAACACAAACAAATCCCGCGGTTTATTGACTTTTCCAGCTTTTGTTTACACGCAGATAATTATTTAACAAGTTGGAGTGATGCATGCTGAGATCTATCAAGGTTTAAGTGCGGATGTCAACTCGCTTAGTTGGTAAGATTGTACGTACGTAATGTGTTATAAGGGTCCGAAATTCGACTACATTAGTCTTTCATGTGGACTAAAAAAAGTCTAATATGATTGGAAAAAAGGGAAAGTATTTATTTATAATAACAATACTTTTATGTTAGTAAGAAACAATTATGGGTCATGGGGCATATGGTGTAGTTAAGAGCAAAAGTACAATGCCATGTGAAAGAAAGGAATTGTGAGTTTCTGGAACTTGATGTCATAAAAAAGCTAAGGCATTTTTTTATTGTGCGATTAGCAGAAGATTGACATTTGACAGAGAGGAGTACATGATGATACAGTATATATTGATGGTCAGGTATCTCCTGATTAAGAGTGTACTAAATCATGTGTAACAGAATTATTGAACAGTTAAAAGATTAATAATTAATAATTTGGTACTGTAGTAATAAGTTAAAAGATTAGTTATCCACTATCAGTAAAGGAGGAAAGGAAAGGACAAATGATATGAGGATAAATTTTCGAGGATTAGGGAGACAAGCTTTGACAAATGGACAATACAGATCCCAACTGGGCCTCGAGGAGCTTGTCTATAAAGTCTGGGGTGTCCTTTTCACATACTTGCATAGTTCCATGTGTGTTTTATGTATTTGATGTCGTAAATCATGGAAATAAATTGGACAGGAAAGTATACTATTTTGTGCACTCCATGTGTCCTAAGACGTGTCTACTGCAGTGTTAATCTTAAGCAGCTTCTAATCATGTTCATAATCACTGGTATTACCAGTTTAAGTGAGAATACGTCTTGAGGAGTGTTTGTAATTTACTGAATATGTGTTTATTTAGTAGCAGAGGGATGTATAATTGCGTCAGGCTCAAGGGATGTATACTTTAATAGAAATGTACGCCCACAATACTAGACATAAAAACGAACAGTACAACTCAAGAAACCATAACATGACCTAATTTGAACGAAAACTTAACTGAAACCTAATATATTCGAGAAATTTAAATAGTAAACTTGACCTATTTTAAACCAAAATGACCCTTTGGCAAAATTTTAACAAAAACTATCATAAGTTTAAAAAACTTCTAACTTATCTGTATCAAATTGACTCAACTATAACATTATTAATTGTATTTCATATGTTATACTTCAAATTTTCCCAACATGATAATCGCACGAGAACTTTGTTATGTCAAACCTCAATGTAATCTATGTCATCATGGGAGTTTCTTTTTATTAGTTATCACTCTTATTATTGTGCATAACCAACTAAACAAGGATGCACTTGAACAAACATAAAATCTAGATTACATATTCATGTCCATATTGAATTACATTCACTAGAAACTACAACTCGTAACTTAGGAAACATGAAAGCATAACAAGGCTGTTAGTGTTAAGGCACCCCAAAAAAACAAGGTTTAGTGTTAACTGTTAAGCACATAAACACTCAGCTCATACATAAAATGTGAAAAGGAATAGAATTAAGTAGTTACCTTCTAGAGAATCTTTGAAACCAAAGGTATTTTCTTGTGATAATTCGGCGATTGAAAATGGTTCAAAACAGGTTAATACTTGATAGTAAAAGTATACTTTAGAATTAATATGGGTGTCAGGACCCTAACTAATACGTAACATATATATAGTGGCGGTGGAATTAAGGCGGTTTAGCGATAGGTTGTATACTCTGATTAAACTACATACTTTCCTATTTCTACAAAATCTTATCAGAAAGCCTAATTTCCATATCCTAAATTGTTTGACAACTGATATTATATTTATGGACTTATCCTCAATAGTTTTCATCAATTCTAATAAGGAAATTGAATAGTAATAGTTTATGTGAAATATGTTTTTCAAAACCTAAATCATGCTCCTAGGAGCATGGAGCATGTGCTCCCACTCATTTTTTTTTGGAAATTTTGTCATTTTTCTTATACCTTTTCAGAAAAGGTAAAAAAAAAACACTAAAACGTATAAGAAATTTAGGGTGGAAACACATGCTCACGAGAGCACTTAATAATTTTTTTTTAATAATGGAATGTAGGAGTTTATTAGGCAATGCCTAGGGGGATGCAACAAGCAGCCCCAAACAAGACTACAACCACATAGAGCTCATATGCAAAATCAATAGAGAATCAGCAAACAGTACAATCATACTAAAAAATCAACCAAAGCTTCCGTCCTTTCTACTTCCTTCTTAGCTAGGATATCCGCCAAACCGTTAGCTTCCCACCATTAGAATTGGAACTTTGTTTTGTTAAATGTTTTTGTAGTGTATTGGTAGTGTATTGAGGATAAATTTACTTTAGGCTCTGTTTGGTTTGGAAAAAATGCCAAAAAGGAAAATGATTTTATAATATTTCTTGGTTTGCTTTGGACAGGCCGAGAAAATGAAGTTGAAAAATTAGAAGGAAGATCATTTTTATCATAATTAGACTAATTTTCCTTTCTAAAACTTGGAGTGCCCATTTTCCTTCCTTCTCTCTCTTCTCCCATTGCCCTCCCCCCCCCCCCCCTCTCCTTCCTCCTCCCTCCTTTCTTCTACTCCGTATTTTCTTTGTCTTGTCTCCATAATTTCACTTGTACAACCAAATAAGGGAAAATAGATTATGAGTTCAATTTTCTCATGAAAAATAATTTTCATGAAAGATGATTTTCCAAGAATATAAACTTCCTACAAACCAAATCGGGGGAGCTGCAACGGGGGAGATACATAATGTTTCTGATTGGATGTTTCTAAACATGTTCTCAAGAATTGGTAATGCTACGGCACGTACCAAAATTGAGAATACTCCTTGAGGAGCATTTAATTTGCTCCATATATAGATAGATATTGTTAGTGAATAACGTTATTCATATCTTTGGTGAATTCTGTGTCTCAGTCTCTCAGGATGATGGTTGAGTTCGTTTGCTTTACGAAGTCAGCGAAGCATTTGGACTAAAATTTTAAGAAATGAAAAGACTGGTGGAGGTTTGTGGCATCTCTGCTCCCGCAATTTGTGAGTGAATGTTGAGTTCTTTGCAGGAATAATGTACTTCTAGTGTATAAATGCGTCAGTTGATGATATTGATCGATTGTGTTATCAATAGCATATTCCTCTCGTACATAAGCAAGCAACAAGTAGCACATGGAATACTTTGCTCTTATATACACGAATTGAGGAGACTCCATAAATACTTGGTCCACATTTTAGACATTAAAGTAGTTACGATATTCTTAAATGATTAAGATTTAAGAACAACTATTTAGATGTCATTAAGTTTACAAATGAATTAATGAATCACTATGCAATAAGGAGATTAGCAAGGTGGAGGTGTAAAAGATTCACAAAGCTATTTTGTTCCGTAAAATGAATTGGGCATCTACTCATGTCTCATGGTGATTGAGTCAGATTGTATAAATAAAGTGCAATGTTGTAATAGCTCTAAGGATTGAAGGTTCGTAAAACTAGCTTTCGAGTTAAATTTTACTAGAGACTTATACAAAAATGGGAGGGACTTTCAACTGTTTATATATAAAAGCGTGAGTCATTTTGGTTGATAATGTTCTTACAAAGTAAGCAATTAATGTTTAAAAGCGAATAAACCATGTTCTCCTTACATAAATTCCAGTAAGTTTTAGTTTCTTTTATCTCGATCTCCAAATTCTTTCATTTATCTCTCGTTGTTTCAAGTTCCTACCAATTCCTTGCAATTCTCTCAAAATCTTTATCATTTCAGTTCCTTTCAATTCCTTCTCATCTTCTCTAGTTTCTTTCAGTCCTCTTCACTTTCTTCCGGTTCTCTCAATTTCTCTCCAGTTCCTTCTAGTTTAGTTCAATTCAGTTTTGTGAATTTCAGGGGAAGAGAACAAAAAAAATTAATGTGTACTGGCCACTTGCATGAGGCGATCTCGCCAAAACTTTGGTGAAATCATTAATAAAAATTACTAATTTAACTTACTCCTAATTTTAACTATCTAAAAGACTAAATTACTCATCTACTTAATTAAAACTCTAATTATGCACTCCCCCACTACCACACCACAACCATTTACTAACACTGTCACCTATACTCCATCGGATTTTCGATGGACATTTAGCTGAAAAAGCTTCGTTTGTGCACTATTTAATTTTTTACTACAAACAAACACCTCCTTCAACGTGTGTTTCCCCCACGATTATTGTCGGAAATGCACCATATGGGGTTGCGTTTACTCCTTGATAATTGTCAAAACTCATATGTGAAGCAAGTGACGAACCAAAGCGAAGGTGTGGACGAAAATGGAAAATTAGGGGCAGCGAACTATGTTACGTCGGTTTCGCATAAAGTGGCCGGAGAGTGGGGACGTTTCCATGTGGGGGGGGGGAGAGGTGGAGGATATAAAAACAAGTAGGGGAAGGGGAGAAGGAAGAGAAATGCGAAGGGAAGGAGGGTTGTCGATACAAGGGGTGAGAAAGACATAAAAGATGGGTGAGGTTTAGTCTCACCCAAATACTTGCAATAAGAAGTAAGACTCTATATATGATCAAAGTCCTAATTGAATTAGGAAAATGAATAAGCTAAAAAGTATAAGATGGTTTAAAAGATGCTGGACTGTCCCAACTAATTGTATGACAACCACAAAATATGAGTACAATAATTACCTTTATTTTCTAGTTGCGTTTTACATGTAGAACTAAAACCTTTAGTGATCATAACTTGATAAAAGAATTGTAAAATATATTTAGTGTCAAAAAAGTGATAAAATGAGCTTCGTACATCACATGTGATGATACCTAGTTACTCCGTATTATTATTAGGAGGACAATGTATATCTAACCATTGATTTTTAGGCGTATTCACGTATTAATAGAACATGCTCCCAGCAGAATGGGATCCTGAAACTAAGGAAGTGGATCCATCGACCGTATCATAGACAGTGTGATATACTGACTGTTACGAAGTACTCCGTATATGAATGCTAATATCGACCTGCCAGTGAAGCAAAGACATGTAGAGGCCACAAAATAAAATTAGTAACACAAGGCCATACCATATTAATTAATAGTGATTAATTACAGGGCAACATAAGGTATTATTGGAATTAGATAAACGAACATCAAGTGAGCAAGTTTCCCACCGACACCACAAGCTCACGTTCTCCATAAGATGGCGGCACCCCCAGCTTTGCTAGTTGCTGCTATTATGGTGGGGGCTGGGGAACCCAAATCCTTACAAACTATTCTCATTTTCATCAATGCCATGTGATGTGGGTGGATGGTTTTGTGGTTTGTTTTGCTTCTTTCTTTGAGCTTTTATATGTTTCTTTCATAGATAGGCCTAAATGCTAATGAAGTAATGATTTTTTTATGGACATTGACACTATTCGCACTTCCACGCCAGTGATACTATTTCAGATCGAAATTTTAGGAGCGCAATTATAGGTTCACTTGAAACTTTATATTAGTGTCCGCTGATGTATCCAATATAATGATGCGTCTTATTTATAGGATGAACCAAGGAATTGGAGGTCGCATAGATTGGTGTAAAAGCACCTACATTCTTATCTAAGAGAATAAGATATGCACATAAAGTATCTTCTTTTGAAATTGATCATGAAGAAGACTATGTGATTGTTAGGTTGTCATCAAGTAATATGTACGGAGTATATATTTAAAAAGATGAAAATGGGGGTAGATTATTTTATTGACTTTTACTTAATTAAATTCAACTAGTTTTGAAAAAGATCGTGTATTTGTATCATAAAAGAAGACGGAGCTCATGTTGGTTCAACAAAGGTAATATATCTATTACTTAGATTAACTTGAAGAGAATATGGAATGACTTAGCTTATAAAGGGTTTGTGTACTTTTATCATCAAAGTAAATAGTCATTTGCAGAATTCGAGAATAAAATTAAGGAATTGAAAATTTCCACAAAACGTGGTAATTAGCCAACCTACGCTCTCTCGATCATTCACAATCCTTGAAATTTTTCAATAATATAGTTATAAATAACAACTAGTTTTGGAAGAGTGGGAATGCAGCAGTGTTAAAACTCAGAGGGAGAGCTTTGCCGCCCTAGTGGTCCTACCCGGCTCGAATCCGGATTAAAACGGATGGTGAAAACCAAAAAAAAAAAGAGACTATCTACTTTTATTATAAAAGTAGACTCAATAAAGACATATAAATCTACAACTATTTTGGACTTGTAGGGAATATAAGAAAATTTACCTAATAAAAGTTGATCTACTTTTATAATAAAAGTAGATGGTCTCTTCTAATAATTTATGTATAAAGAATACATGCATTGGTCTTTTCTAACAAGTTATATGGAAATCACATCAATTCAATTCAACCAAACAAAATACATGAATAGAAATCAAAAGAAATGCAAATATGTGTATATCAACCAAATATGTTACAGTAGGATTAATTTCCATAAAATTCATCATCAAAAATGTACAACTTTCCACTGAATTTTAATCCATATATTTACCAAATCAAATGTCCACTAACTATTCTAGCGCTACACTTAGAAAGGGAGCCAGAACAATAATAAGAAAGTTAGTCTGCCCATTATTTTAGTGCACAGATGAATGATTACTCTTTACAAAATCCTGCAACTTGGAACTTTGTTGGCAACTGGAGAGAAAAAGTTTTGGAAGCAACCTTGCTGCTTCTTGACAATTCAGCTGTACGTGTTCAGTTCTTCAACACCATGAAAATATAGCAATATATATTAGAATTCATGAAGTAAAAATTATCATTCTAATTAGGAGTCTCACTCGATTCGAATTTGTACATATAATTAGATAACGAGTTCAAGATAAACACCGAACTCTCAATCTCATGATTAAAGTAAATAAACTCTCACTGCTTTCAACATGCTCTCTTGGTCGTTAATGACGTACTCTAGCGTCAATGTTATTGGGTACTTACTTTGTCGAAACAGACTAGTTTTCTGAAATGGCTTAATAATTGTGATTAAGCAAGCACTAAACTAGTACTTCGTAGTAATTATGAACGCTGGCCATGTAATGTACTAGAACCAAAGACGGCCAACAAAAGACTACCAACATAAAGTGTTTTATGGAATAGTAGAAGAATAAAGAGTGAAAGCCATGATTGCTAATGAAGTCTCTACAGAGTATACACTTTTTAGTTTTACAGTTTGATCCAGAAGTTGGTTTGGTAATTGCGTGCTTGATTTAGGAAGCACCACACGAACCAATTCTTGTCTAATACTCTTGATTTGACAGCTAATACTAGGATTAAGGATGTTTGCGTTGAAAAATGCATAGTACGCGCCGCTTGTTGAAAATCGCATTGGGATGGAAACATGAAACACCCCATCTTTATCACAAAAAAAGTTGGAAATGTTCTCATACTTTGCAGTTTGCACAATGGGATAAGTAGTAATTAAATTAGTAACGTATTCACGATCCCCTTTTTTTATCCACTTGGAAATAATGTGGGAACTGCGACTCATATAATTAATTCTCGGATGGTAGCATGCAATTCACACAACCAATTTTGCCATATTAAAAATCTATGCGCCATATTCCAACTAAGAGGATATGGCGAAGCTGAGGGACTCATTTCCGGCCAACTTTTATTTATTTGTAAGTTTTTGAGAAAAATAAATAAAATATACATAAGAAGTAGCAACAACAAGTTAAACTTTTGTATTTAGCCTTATAAAAATTGAATTTTTTACCCTTAAATAAATTCTAGTTAGGCACCCGATGATATGGTAACAAGTTCTGTTATACTCATGTGAATTATGATAATGAAATCAAATTGACCAACCCTTGTGAAAAACATGACTATAAATGTCGTTAAAATGTATTTCTTTTATTATTTTATTTCACTATATTTTGACTTCTGAAACTGTATTAAGGTCATAGTTTTTTTCATTGATAATTCTTGACATAAAATTGGAAAAATTGTAAAGATATTATAATGTAAAAGTTTTGTTAAATGAAATTCAACCACTATTTTTAATTCTTTTTTATATTTGACTTCATAAGTTATTAATACAATTGTCAACTTATGACTGTAAATAGTACTAAGGGTCAAAATAGAGAGAAACAAAAAATGAAAACAAAGGTTATATAGATAAAGTATGGAAAAAGATACATTCTAATTCTCAAAGAAAAAAACATTCATTGATTTAATTTGAATGTATTTTGTAATTGGCTATTTGTTGCCTTGATAACTTTATATTGTATCGTTCTTATTTAGTCATTAATTCATGAGTCAACAATTGGATTAAGCACTAGTAAGTGGGGATATATGTTAAATGTCAAATAGTATTATGCAAGATTTTCTTATGGTATTAAAAGAAGCTTAAGTCATTTTTTTTATCAAAAAAAAAAAAAACTATGTTTTGTAGAGGAATATATACTTCAAAAGTAAATGAGTGACAAACATTTAAAGTGATAAGCACATTTTGTGTTTGAAAAACCCATGACTTAACGACTTCATATAAGTATTTCAAATGCCAATTGTGCTTAGCCATAATCAGGCTTTAAAAATTTTGGATCAAATAATTACTTGTTTACTTCGATGGATAAATGTATTAATAAAAATTTATAGCTTAGCATGTGAATTAGATATATTCTTGAAATGGATAACAAGTCAGTCCTCATCATAACCACATGTTTGATAGAGATTAAGAGACTAATTAAGGATTTAGTTATTAAGGTCCAATTTACTAGTACTTTATGATATTGACCCATTAGACATGTGAACAATAAACTATACATTGAGAGTGAGAGAAAAGAACACGATGTTGTAATTTTGATGGACGACATAACGACAATTTTTTCTAAGAAAAGAAACTCAAACTATTATTTGGTAAAGTCTTTTAATCAATCACAAGTTTTAAGAAATGAAAAAAAAGGTCGATTTCCGTCGAGCAATGAAACATCAATACGTCATATGTGGTATACACTTGTAACATTATCTAGCATGTATGAGTAATTTCTAAGGTGTGGCTACAAAAGTAAATTTGTATTCTTGTGTAAGCAATGTAATTAATTAATACAAAATTCACAATTCTACATCTGCACATAAGCACTTAGATTTACCAATAATTAATTGATGGTTCTAAATTAATTATAAATGTGAAGTATATCTTGATATAGCAACGGTATGAAAACTCAAGAGGGAGATTTTTACCTAATAGTCATATATAACTCTAATGTATACAAAATTGTTTGAGTTTTGCCGAGTCTTTGCCTCTTGGGAAATATAAATGTTTCTTTAGATCAGTATAAGAGTTTTTTGGAGGCTTTGGTCCACAAAAGGAAAAATGATGAAAAAAATAAAGAATTTTGTAAAGCTTTCAAGCTAAAATAATATGCACGTAGTCAGATAATCAAATCCTCCATTCTCTAGCAAGACAATTCTATAAGACGGTATTATTAATATACTTGTATACTTCATATGATATGAATATATGAGACCCCGCCCCATTCCTTTTCAATAGCATTTCACTATCATTAAATCAAATGATGTCAAATGTGATCAAGTATAGACAACGATGAGTATAAACCGATAAATTGTGGATGTAGAAATGTGGTTACAGTGGGGCTCTTTAAGCTTGATGAGTAGCAATCACAGATCGAGCATGTGCATGAGTGTATGGCCACAGTTTGCAACAAGTAGCCTGTTCCTGTATACTACTACAGCGTGATCGCCGTGACCCGAGATCTCCACTGCAATTATTAGCCTCCACGCAACAGGCATCATAATTGTCTTTCTTGTTTTAGTTTAAGAAGAGACTTATAAAACCTTAAAAAGAATAAAAAGAGACTTATGAGGTTCGACAGATAGAGGAGGTTTAGTGCTGCACTGCTACGAGCCGTGGGGTGTTAGGCGACGCATATTGAAGACTAAGTCTCTCATAGTTTTCATTTCACAAGTCATACAAAAGCAAAAATTTAAGCAAGCTAAGACAGTCTTATGATAAATAGCATGCAATTTTTTTTAATTTTAGAGTGAACTTTAATATCGTATATTGAAAGTCCATCCAAATAAATATAGTGTAACGAACTTGTGTAGATGTTATTCATCAAATAAATTGAGGAGGTAGTCAGTGTTTGATCTTGAATATAAAGGACTTCGATTAGGCGTTGATATATGCACCAAATGAAAACTTTGATGTGTACAATATATACTAGTATTACAATATATACATAGCGTCCAGTATGGGTTAATCTTACAAGGCTTCTAGGAGGACCTCCTCTAATCGACTCTTTTTAATCTCAGAGAAGTATGGTTACATAAACGGATGTAAATGACTAATCAGATAAAGTACAAATAACTTTCCAGATTTTTTTTCTACTATTTTTATCCATGGCCCCCATAAACTACTTTTCATTTTATCCTCCTTTTACGATTGATCAAAATATTCTACCTCGACATATAGGTTGTAATTTTTATTTTTTTTTTCACTCTCAAAAATATTTCCCAATTTTCCGGCCCATTGCTCCTTTAGAGTACCAGAGCACAAGAAAAGAAAATTGATGAGAGCTGTACTTTTGGATTTTGACACGATTGTAAAGTCAAATGGGCTCAAGATTACCGGGTTTGTTTGGTCTCATAGCACACAGTAACACAATGACACAAAGTAGTTTAGTTCGGCACGAAGCTCACTAGGGCTGGGACATAATAACAGTTGTCACCATTGTTCTCTTGTAAGGTTTGGGCTAGCCCACATCAAAAGGACTTCCCATTTGGGTATTGGCCATAGTACTATTACGGCCCTATCACACTGAAATTTGTACCTGTATTTGGCCCATTACTTTTATCTCACTTGTACACTTACTTTTCTCAATCAGATTCTCTTTGCACTATGATGATATCTCTTTACACTATGTAGGATTCCTCTATGTATGTACAAGTACTACTATCATTTACGGCAAATTATTAGGTACAGCTGAGAGTACATACTCTCAAGTTTAACTCTAGGTATATATTATGTACCTTTTATACTTTTTTGTGTACCTTCAATAAATTCTAGTTTTACATTATTTTCACTGTGGTACATAAAAACTTATCAAAGGTACACAAAAAATACACAAAGGTACATAAAAGTATATTTGAGTGTACGTACTCTCAGGTGTACGCAATAGGTTCTAATCATTTACGGAGTATGTAATAACTAATGTCCATCACAACTAACTAATGTAGCAAGTAGCAACACCTTAGTCTAGTAGTCGGATTTCTCTTCGCACTATGATGAGGCTTGCGGGCTTCGTGAAACTGCTTGATGAGTCGGGTGTTGTCTTGCTTAGCCGTGATAAAGTTTATCATCATCCTGATAAGGTATAGCTATTATACACTTATATCTTGTTAGAGATGTGATTATTCTCTCGACAAATCCTACTTGGACGCTAACATATTGTTTTCCATGAATATTCATCCCCTACATCAGTTTATTATATACTCCGTATGTATGTTTTGATATTGTAGTAAAAAAGGACTAAAAATCTCTTGGCTTAACAAAAGAATTGATTTCAGGTGTACAAAATCAATGGTGTTAGCAGAGGTAGGATAGAAGATATCTGCTGCTCTAAAGCAAATGAAGAGCAAGACAGTCGTTGATCAGAGGGCCTTAAGCGAATGCCTCAATGAGATAGCCCGCGCCCTAATCACGGACGATGTACATATGAAGCTTGCCATGGACAATATGACAAACTACGTCAAGAAGACTGTTGAGCTTGATCAACTCGCCGCTGGTCACAACAAGCGTAAAATCATTGAACAGGCCGTTATTTGGCAAACCAAATTTTACCCCATTTGAGGGAAAAATAGTGTTGTTATGTTTATTGGTTTCCAAGGGTCTGGAAAATGGAAAGACTGCTACTGTACTACATGTATACAAATCAGTATGGGCAAAATTATCAAAAGAGAGGGTTCAAACCAGCTGTAGTTTGTGGTACTTGGCAAGTTGGCAATCAAGTCTAAGATTCCATTTTATGGGAGCTTCGTGGAAGCGATCTGATCCTAATTTGAAGGTTGCCTTAGAACTAAAAGCTTAGAGTAGTTCCAGAATGCGGGTGTTCGTGATCTTATAATCATTGACACGAGTGGAAGACGTCATAAACAGGAGGCCGCTCTATTAGAAGAGATTAATTGAAGCGCTATATGACCATAAGATGGATTTCATGACAGATTAAGAGTTGGATAGTACAAAACCAAAGCTTATGAATATAACTATATAAGTCACGAATCATGCGAATTGCTTGTGGATCAGGCCATCGTATTGAAGAGGCCAGTAGTGGATCTGTTGGCTCAGTACAAACCATTCGCTTATAGTTTATAAGTATGTCCAAGATGAAGAAGAAATTAATTTTAACATATCAAACGGCAAGCAATTGAGTGCACTGTCAGTCAGTCACGATATAAAAATACTTAGATCAGGGCAGGGTAGGCTTCCGCCGGGATTGTTGGAGTCGATTGGTAGCATGCAAATTATTATTACTCTCGTTTTTTTTATTTTTTTGACAACGGGCTAAACAAATGGCATGCAAAACTTGACGAGTATGTTTGGCAAATGGTAATTGATAGTCGACACTCGTAGTCGTAGGCTACCTTTGGTATTTGTATTTCGCCCTCAGGAGTCAGGATACACCTAAATTAGACGCTAATGTGGCCTATTACTTACTCCATATCTCTCATTGTTAACTTTTGGTATTTCATCACATTGCTCTTAACGCACTTCTATAATTTATCAGTTTACACATTACTTTTCTCAATCAGATTCTCTTGGCACTACACTAGATTAAATCCCTTTATGTACAAACTAATGTTGATCAGTCATCACAACAATCAATATTAAAGCAAGGCGTTCACACACAGGAGTGGCCGAGTGGGCAAAGACAATGATAGCATGCCTATAAATCTCCCTATTTACACGTAGAAGACGTGTGCATGAAAAGAGGAAATTAGTGGTCAAAATGGTCTTTCGCCAAAGCCGTGGGTTTTGCCCCCTTTCTCTCATCCCCCTTCTGACTAAACTTAAACTAAAACTAAACTTAACTAAACTTAACTAAACTGAACTGAACTGAACTAAACTAAACCCCCACTTTCTATTTTAAGACATCACCAATCATCATGCATCAAACTACTTGTGTTCCTTAAGGAATCTCAACCAAACAAAACATCCTCAAATCTAATCTCACATCTCATAATAATAATAATCACTAATAAAGTAAACACCAACATAACTAAATTTAACAAAGACTTTTAACTCCAAACTAAAAAATTAAAGCCAGAAATTTCTTCCCCACTAACCCATCATCAACAACAACAACCACTTTTATAACTGTCCAATCTTGACCCTTTAATGGCTTCTGATTCCTGTATTGACCACTCATAAATAAACCCACCAATCATATAACAACATTAATATTAGATATTAACCATAATCATTGCTACTGCAACAATGTTGAGGAACTTGGCACGTCGAACCATAACAATGGTGGTCCAACACCCACCACTCCTCCCTCCGCCACGTGTCCATCAGTGGGCCCTCCCTCTGCCACGTGTCCCCAGACACTTCACCACTGCCGGGGGTGGTGGTGGTGATGGGGGGAGGAGTGAGGAGGAGAAGACGTTGATGGGTATGAGAGGAGGCAAAGGAGGGGGAGGGGGAGGTAAGGAGGAGGCGATAACGATGGAGGAAGTGAAGAAGCTGCTGAGGTTAGTCAACGTGGAGGCCTTAAAGACGAAGCTTGCGGAGGAAGGAAAGGAGGTGATTGGGTACGGGGAGTTGTTGAGGGCGTGTGAGAGTTTGGGGGTGGCGAGATCGGGTGTCGAGGCGGCTGACTTTGCTAAGGTGCTTGATGAGGCTGGGGTTGTCTTGCTTTTCCGTGATAAGGTCTATCTTCATCCTGATAAGGTATAATTCTCGGGTTTTTCGGTTTTCGTGTTAGTTAAAAGGAAGGTTGCGTACAGAATTTGGTTTGTGTTTTTATTTGTGTGATTTTGTGGTTGTTTGATTGTTTTATCGTTTTTCGTGTTAGTAAGGGGCAAGGTTGCGTACAATTTTTTTTTAATTTGTGTGATTTTGTGGCTGTTTGATTGTTTTCTCGATTTTTGTGTTAGGGGTAAGGTTGCGTATATGTGGTTTATGTGTTTTTTAATGATTTTGTGGTTGTTGATTGTTTTTTCGGTTTTCGTGTTTGTTAGGGGTAAGGTTGCGTATATTTATGGTCATTGTGTATTTTAATGATTTTTTGGTTGTTCGATTGTTTTCTCCGTTTTCCTGTTAGTTAGGAGTAAGGTTGCGTATATATGTGGTTATTGTATTTTTTGGTTGTTTGATTGTTTTCTCGGTTATATTTATGTTTTTGTTTGTGTGTTTTGTAATTGTTTGGTCGTTTTTCCTCGGTTTTCGTGTTAGTTAGGAGTAACGTTGTTGCAAATACGTGTGGTTTATGTTTTTATTTGTACACAAGCTATTAAAAGAGACGGTCTTTTTCTAACTCTTAATTAAACATGGTTACAAATGCGGTTAAAGTGGTCACTTTTTATTAACACTGTGATAAAAATGACCACTTTAAGTCCGCCATGGTTTTTTCAGCTTTTGTGTTGATGAGGGGTAAGGTTGCGTGTAAATGTGGTTTATGTTTTTATTTGTGTGATTTGTGGTTGCTTGATCGTATTCTCAGTTTTCGTGTTAGTGAGGGGTAAAACTGCGTATATACGTGGTTGTTTGTTACTAGCTTCATTATTTACGGTATGAAAGAGATATAATTCTTCGTATTAGTTAGGGGTAAGGTTGTGTATACATTGCGGTTTTTTTGTTTGCCATGTTATTTAGGGAAGAGGTTGAGTACATATGGAGTATGTGGTCTGTATGTTGGTTATATTGGTAACTTCATTAATTAGGATGTGTGAAGGATAAAATTTTGTAATGATTTTGGTTGCGATTTTTTCTTATATCATGAATTTTAGGGGTAAAATTGCGTACATATGTGTGTTTTTGTTTCCTCATTACCTAGGATATGTGAGAGATAATAATTCTGCATTGATTTTCGTTTCAGTTTTTTTGGTTTGTGTTAGTTAGGGCTCAGAGTAGGTTGTGCATAGATGTGGTTTCTTTTATGAGTTACTTCATATCATTATTTAGGATATGAAAGATATAATTTTGTATAAGGTTTCATTTTGTTTTTGTTTTTTTCCGGTTTCGTGTTGTTGGTTTTATGATGGGTTGGTGTGATTGGTTAGAGATAAGGTTGCGTATGCGTGTGGTTTGTTTCTTTGAAATTAATTGCAATAAAAGTTTCAGATATGAGAGTAGATTTCTTTTGTTATACATTATTGATGTATTTTTTCCGCTAGTTAGGGATAAGATTGCGCCCATGTGATCCGTTATCCTGTTTTGGGTTTTTGGATTTTTACTTGTTTAGGATATTAAAGGAGATTTTGTTGACTTTATCGGGTTTCTTTTTTCCTTGCATGATTTGGGGTAAAGAATGTGTTCATGTGGTTCGTATTTGCTCTGAGTTGATAGTTGTGGATATTACTTATTTAAGATGTGAAAGAAGATTTTAGGCTATACAAAATCAATTTTGCTTCAGTTTGCTAGGGTTAAGAGTGTAGATTGGATTACGAAAGGAGATGATATTGGTGAATAAATAGCTGTGGATTGATGACTCTCGTCTGGAAGGCAAGCTTCATATGATATCGGATGAGAACGCTTGCCAGCTTTGACTGATCACATCTTGTCCTTTCCTCAAGCGGAACATGAAGTCTTTCAGTGGTGAACTGAATAATAATTCAAACTCCATATCCAATTGGGAGTCGATGTTTAGCGTTTGTGGCAAGTTTTGTAGCCTCAGCAGGATGTAAAAGGTTATTGATTTTAGGAAATCTGATCTCCCCTCTTTTGCCCATGGGTGGCCCATTGGAGGGGTTGACTGCCGGATATTGAAACTTGGTTATGGCAAATGTGCAAATAGGACACTGAGCAAACAGGTGACTTATCATGAAAGTTTTTGATTGATTTCTAGTCTTTAACTAGTTTAGAGACAATCAAGGAGCTGTTGTCTATTTTCATCTTTCCTAAGTTTTGAGGAAGACATATTATTATAACGATGGACTGCACATAAGAGATGAATCAAATGTCAGTTGGTGGGACTCAAAGCATCTGTTAGATCCTGTGATGGCGGTAGAAATCTACATGTGGATTGAAATGGATGAGAGCTTTGTTATACTTCTGAAATCAGACCGTGAAGCGACTATTCCGAGAATACAAGGAACATGGGCCTGTGTTATTACAAGAAAAAGGAACTTTCTGATAAGTGAAACCTATGGAATCTGGCCAAGAATTTATGTTACCATTTTCTTGATGTCTATGCTAGCCACGTAGGGAACGCTGCTTTAGGTTTCTGACTTTTGGTCTGGTCTTTGGCCTTAATGTTCAGGGAATTTTTTTTGCCGTATGCTATGTGTACATGATAATCAGTTCAGTTCGCAGTCAGGGAAATTGTTAGTGGATCCATTTATCTTTTTGCTGGTATATTCTATATACTGGCTGCCTACTGGCTCCTGTATTTTGTGTGTGGACTAATTCTTCATAGTTTGAGGATATGTTGTGTTGGACCTAAACGGCCAAAAGGGTATATATTCATGCACAGGGAATCAACAGATGCTGGATTTATTCTTTCTGTCTCTATGCTTTAGTTATACGAGGTATTGTTTTATTGAATTTTTTTTAAAGCTCTTCTGTTGTGGGAATAAAGGGCTCTTTTGTGATGGGAAGGGGGAGTTTTAGGGTTACATTAATTGTGGCCAGGTTGGCTTCGTTGTTGGTGCTTAAAATGCCAAGTCTCCATGATCCTGTCCCTGCCCATGACCTCCTCCAGGCAAGGGGCATATGAGCTGGGCTTTGAAGTGTGCTGCAGTAGTTGGGTGGTTTATGGGGAAAAGGTGTTGAAGGCAATACATTTTCTGGATCATGGTTGGGTGGGTGTACCAAAGTTCTCTTGACGAGTGAGGCTGAATATGGTTTGTCTTCTATGTCTCTGTCTCTGTCTCTGGTAGATCTGATACATAATATTGACTTGTCCATAAGGGGAAGTTAGAGATGACACTAATAGAGAACAAAATGTGTTTTTTTTTGGGGTATGTCTCCATTATGTATGTTCAATAGCTGTTTCAAAGAAATTTTGCCTTTGAAAACAATACAATGTCAAAACCTGTCAATCTAGTACTCTGGCACCCGATTAGGGCTTCCATTGATTTTAGAAAAAGTGCGACAAACTGAGTGGAGTGATGGGCAGACATGAGGCAATTTTGAATCTTAGATTTGGTTTTTATCCACTGAAAATTTAAGATAACTCTGATTCAACTTTCAAGTTATGGACTTTCAGGGAGTTATGTGTGTATATTCCTTCATATCATTGCCTTTGCTTTAGAAGTACCCATGTAGCTTTCTTTTATTACCTATGGTCATTAACCTTCATCTTGCGAAAATTCAAATGGGAGGCACTTCCACTTGGAGAAGGAATACATTGACTGTGTTGGGCTATCAATCTATCATGGTTAAATAGGGTAATGAACAATAATCCAGTTATAGGTTTGAGTGCAGGCTGCAGCCTTTTTGGGAAGGCGTCTCATGTGTACATTAAGTTCAATAATCAGTTACTTGAGGCCACAGATCGCAGCTCGGCCATATTATGGTAGAATCTTAAAGCATGTTAGCTGTTTTTCTCCATAAACCCTCATCTAAGCTGCCCACTCATTTATTTCTAGAGGCTGGTGCAGCCTAAACTTCCATTTTACATTTGGATTGGCAACATTAGAGTGAAATAGGTTCAGATTGCTCAAAGGATTGAAATCTTCACTGATTTGACCTTCTTAGTCTGAAAAGCCATTTTAAATGGATTGAGGGTCCAACCGTATCCTTTCTGGCTGATTTCCAGATGCTCTGACACTCGTGAGACCCTCTTTTCTGTTACAGAATGAAGTCTACTTGAAGATACTCACTTGAAAGTAGTTGGCTAATACTAATAAGTTTCTATAGCATCACCATGAACACTTTGAAGAAAATGTAACTGAAATTTGCAGACAGATTGGCTTCAGAAACGGAAACCTTCAGCCCTTGCTCCTTCCCCAAGGAAATAATACAAACGACGTAAAATGAGGCGGCATAGTTTTAAAGGAAATCAGTGTTGGTTTTTTCCTCCACTTCTCTTACAAGGTGTCATTTTCTTTTTCAAGTTCGGTAGAATATTTTCTATCTATTAAGTTTTCGTAACCGTTGTTTTGGAGCTGGTCTCTTGATACTGATCTACCGCCTCTCTACTACTTAGGGAACCTCCCCGGCCCTTCAGTAGCCTGACACTTTTTCTTGTTGTTGTTGTTGTATTAAAGCTGTAAACATAATTATTTCTCTGAGCATCTCCTCTTCTGCTGTTTCCAAGTCATGCTGTCTTACTGAAGTGTGGTGGACCACAAATATGTTACGATTTGCTGAATTTGTTTGCTTTGCTTATGGTTTTGTGCTCTATTCCTGCCCAGGTGGTTGAGCTGGTCAGGAGTTCTGTCCCACTTGCCTTGACTCCTGAAGATGATCCTAGGAGGGAGGAGCTGAAGAGGATGCAAGAATGGAAGGAAGAGATTGACAGGCAGGCACACAGGCAGGTTCGACTCTTGCTATGGTCTGGTCTGGGGACTGCTGTATTGCAAGTTGGACTTTTCTTCCGCCTTACTTTCTGGGAATTCTCATGGGATGTCATGGAGCCGATTGCGTTTTTCACTACAGCCTCGGGCTTGGTTGTCGGTTATGCCTACTTTATGTTTACCTCGAAAGATCCTACGTATCAAGACCTGATGCAGACACTTTTCCTCTCAAGGCAGCGAAAGCTTTTCAAGAAGTATAATTTTGACCTTAACAGATTTAAGGAGCTCACAAACAAATGCAAGTGCCCTTTTGAAAGGAAACATATTAACGACCGCTTAGCACTGGACAGTGCATGAGGTAACAACCCTTTAACCTCACTGACTTCTAAGTGTGAAATCTCCTGATCTTATAATCTCTCTGTCCTGAGACACACTTATTTTTACCCCTTCATGGACAGGTTGGTATATTCTGCGCTAGAAGAGGACTAAGAACATGTTAAAATGCTGCCAAATTTTGATCTGAGGATGAAGCTGTCGTTCTACTTGCGGGTTCTTATTCTGCTTATGTTTACCTTTTTATTCCACTGCTGCTAATTATACAGCCACATCAGGAAACATTCAACAAGTCTGTCATTTTCCCCTTAGGCAGATGATTCAGCCCCACAATATTTGAAAAGGCTTACTTTCTTTCTCCTAACTGAGCGAGAAGTCTAATTTCTTTCCTGCTGTGGTAAAATACTGGCTAACAAAGACTCAGTTGGTCACAATGTAATCAAAAGCTATTTATCAAGTGCACGACTTATCTCAAAGGCCTATTGTTTTGGTGATGTGCGTGGCGTAATTGCTTTGGTTTATGCTATGCTTGAAAAAGTGATGATCTCTGGAAAAAATTAGTGCTCAAACCACACTTGATTAAATTGACCCTGGTCCCTGTGAGGTACTCTTAAAGGGATAAAAAGGAGTGAAAGAAATGAAGCTCGTGACTCGTGAGATACTACATGTTTATATAATGTCCTTTGAGGTTTCAAAAATGATCTAGTTTTCCTTATTCGTTGGTGAACTACTTGAACCTGATATACACGAAGTCAGAATCAGAGCACAAATCTACTAATGTGTGCTAGTAAACTGGCTTTGCAAAATCCTTTAACTAGAGAAAGTTCGTTATTAAAATCCGAAAAAGTTCTATCTAAAACTCAAAGTTGCTTTGTTCTTTTGGCTCTGGCCTAGACCAGTGTTCATCATGCTCAACTCGGAATACCTCTCGTTAACAGGGTGTCTCTAGTCGGATTTGAACAAATCTGCGCCTCCTTTCAACTTTGTCCCCCTTGTGTTTATATAGATGCAAGGAAACTAGGAAAGTATAGGTAACCAACAGCTCTTTTGAGATTCGACAACCTCTTAGTATCAATAATAATCTGAATTCCTCATGGAATGTTTATTTCTTCCTGGAAAACTTCGACTCCCAAGTTACCTAATTTATCAGTTTTTGTCTAATTGAGCTCGGGTAGATACTATTGGTCAGTGACTTCTTTTATACAAAAAGTGATTATTGAGACTACAAAACCAACATGTTATTTCTCTGAAAGTCCTCAAATAGAAGAGGCTGTTGAAGACTGCTCAACCCGAGTGAATCATTTAGCCCGAGCTGCAGTCGTGGAGAAAAGTCAAGTGCAACATAACTTACTTTCCCCAAGTAGACAGTAGCACAAAGTAGTGAAGTTGCACAATTAGGTGGGGATTCAAAGTGGTGTGTTGTAGCATTGCTGTAAGGATTATAGACCACCACAAAGAGGATTGAAGAATACATGAGATTTTGGATAATAATATTTGCACCGCATGGAGGTGTCTGAGCCACAATTCCAGCCCAGTCGTTTACATAGCATAGGCATTGCCATTTCCAGTAAACCCATACAGGTTTGGAAACTTGAGAAAAAAAAACATGGGTAATGCCAGTTAGCTATTTCTAAATGTATGATAAAAACATCAGCTAAGCAAAGCATAAATAACTGTAGAGTTATCTACTCAAAAATGTTGTATGTGAGATGCACTCATCTTCTGCATCAGTAGCTCTGGACAATGCTGCAGATTGAAGAGTATGTCCCAAGTATTGCCACGACAAATCCTATCACCGCAACTAAATAACACGAAATAATCTGAACACACAGAAAAAACCGTGTTATTCACTTCTAGTGAATCTTGTGTCCTTAAAAGATCGGGACTCAGAAGTCAGAAGCATGTAGTAGATATTCAATAGTTCTAAGAGCTGGATATAACTACCTGTAAGGTTGAAAGGTTTCTGACAACTTTGACATAGCCTATAGCTGGCATTACAATAGACTGCATATACAGACATTAAAGGAAATTTTGTTAGGGATGTGGAGAAGTTAAAGATGGGAAAACTTACTCAGGCAAGTTTGTTAGCACCCTACCGCTAGCAAGCACAATAGGGAACCAGCAAAGGCCATAACATAACCTGAAAATCAAACAGATAGTAATCAATATAATCATATTGGTTTAGGCGTTGCAATTTCTAGAGCGATGATGGTACATACCAAAAAAAGGAACAAGGAACGCGACACAAACACTTGAAACGACGAGGGCTGTTCTCAAAGGAATTATACACCAGTAACTGTTTGATCTTTCAGGTGACAGCAACTCTTCTAGACTCCTAGCCAAAGGATTCAGTAACATGGAATATTTATGCATTGTTAAGGGAGACAATCCTGCACTACAAATTTTGATAAAAATTAAGAAGTAGCTCCAATATGCAAGAAAAATAGGTTGGCAAAAGGATATTTGAACAAAGGGGTGACAACCTGAAAAGAGAAACATGAAAAGTGTAAGTTAAAGCAGAAGGAACTCTAGATGCATCTTCAAAGGTAATTTGATGAAACTCAACAAAGACTCACAGTCACCCATAACGCTAGTGTTGAGGCGGCAGCATTTGCTGGTAGATTAAGGGTGATTTGAGAGTTTGTGTCTTCACCAAACATAAGAAACCCCAGTACGGCAACAACAAGATATACTGAGGTGGATAGTAGAAAACTGCATTGCAAGTTGCAAATCATAAGAAAGAAAAAAATCGAAAAGCATTAAAGAAAAGAGTACAGACAATAGGCAAATTGTTCCTACATGATTGTTAGTGCTTTACTGAATTTCTTCTTGTCTGACATTGAATGATAAAGGTTAGGAAGAACTGAGTGACCAGAATAGCAAAAGCCAAACACTCCAATTGCATATGGAAGGCCACTCCACTTCACTGCAGGACCAGTTTGATGAAATCCAATATCTTCGACTGTACCAACTAAAACTAATGAAAGTGCTATGCATATTGCTCCTACTACACCACCAGCTGCAAAGAATTAAAAGAGAAACATAGCATCAATCATAAATTAAAGAAGGCAGTTTGCTTTCTTTGGGAAATGATTTGGCTTTTGTCAATGTACCGGAAACGAAAGAGATTAGACGAAAATCCCTGAGGTAACATGTTGGTAGTACAATGAGAGTTGCAATGATTCCGAGGAAATGAACAGGGCTAAGATCAATGCCACCCCATTGAAAGGAAGCATTGGGGAATAACTTAGCAAGATTATCTGCTTCCAACATTATGAATTCCACACAACAGAACTGCATCCAAGAAACACAACTGAAACAATTAAACAATTGAAAATTCTCATTCTAAGAAGCAAGGTTAATCATATTTTGCATACTTACATATAACTCGACGTAGAAGATGATCTGCAAAAACATTAAGAAAACCAGGCTTATCAGAGAAAAATAGGAAATTTATTCATATAAAGAATGAGCACATCATCAGAGATATATAATTTGAAACTCACAGAAACAAGAACACGGCCAAAACTTCCAAATGCAGCTTCCCCTAAGTCAGGAAAAGTGATGATGTTTTTGTTGGTCTCCAAACATTTTCTAAGAAGATAACCTGTAAAATAGCAGAGACTTGCATAGAGAAAAAATATTCCCACACTTGCCCAACCTCCTTCCTGTATTGTAGAAGGCACTGAAAGAAGCCCGATGCCAACAAAGACATTGAACCCTGCACAAAGTTATGAGACAATGTATATGCATATGACTGTACGTCTGAACTAAAATCAAAGGTTCGAAACATGCTAACAAAAGCAAAGAATTTAGGATTTACCATTGAAGACAGTTTGTGTGACGGTGCAACCGTGAGTGGTCTCTTCTTGGCAAGGGTGAAGAAACGAGCCTTTCCCCAAGTTTGAACGTGGAGAACTTGGGAATTTCTCGAGATCCTCTTTAAATTTATCAATAGCACTAAGCAAAGGAGCTCTGGCTTCAAGATCTTGATGCCGAAAGCTTAAACGAGTTAGGCTTTGTGTTATGCTTTCAGTAATGTTCTGTGCTTGTAGAAGGGCACTGTTCTTGGGTGATGCAGCAATAGTAAAAGAGTCTGTCGTCTCTCTGCATAAGATCAAGAGAGAAAAGTAGCATCTCATCATCAATCCGTTTGTACTACTACTAAGCATGATTCACCATACCTTATGAACACAAATAAAATAAATTAGAAGGAAGAAAATGTACTTGTAACTCCGAGGCCAATGTTCTGCATGAGGCGGGGGATATATGATCAATTCTCCATTGAGTCCATACCCCTTAATGTCGCCTGAATAATCCACATCATCATGCATATCATTAGGTTCATCATGGTCAGAATCTTCATCCACTTTGGAGAAAGAATCAGAATATTCATGTTCAGCCATCATGTCCTCTTTTGTTTCTGTTCTACTCATTGAATTAACACAATGAAAATCAAATACACATGACCTGCAAAATACAAGATTGTGATGCCTTAAATTCTGAAAAAGTTGTATTTATTGACACTACTAGGATGGTTGGAATGATTAAACTGCTAAACAATGTGGCACTTCAACTCTAGAAGTAATATCAGAGAAGCTTTCAAACTCAAACATAAAATAAAAGGAAGATACTCTGACTTAATATGTCAAGGAGTACTTAGCCTTACAAAGCAATTTGACATTCTTATTTCTAGTGACTTTTACACTGCATTTTGTTGGTTTTCTAACTATTTCTCAAGCTATATGGTACTCCGTATTATTCTTCATTTAACAAGTGTTAGGGATTGTACCCTCTCCACACGCATAAGCGGAAGCATCAACATAATATTACACAAGTAAAAATAAAGGACCCACAATTTTAACGAGCTGAGGTTCGGCCCTCCAACTTTGCCTACATCCGAACTCATTTTTATCCTCCTTCACCTAATACACCATCTCTCCTAACTAGGGCTTGGTGGTGCCCGGGACAACCACACCTCTCATAATAAATCGACCTCCCTATTACACTCCTAATAGACTACAACTTGACACACAAGAAAAAAATCTCCTACTAGAATACAAACTCTCCAAAAAATATATCCTACCAAAACACTTAATAATTATATGACAAAAATATCCCACAACAAGCTTCATACAAGTGAATTTCAGCCAGCTGATAGTTGTAAAGATTCGGCCATAGTTGGAAATCCTGTGTGTTGTGTTCACACACAAAAAAAAGGTAGAAAAGAAAAAACAAGTTTACGAGAGGTGTGTGGCTTTGTATTTTCAGAGTTACAAGTGATGTTCATGTCTCCCACGATACTGCATGGTGTTAGGAATGAGGCAGCAGGCAGATTGCACTTCGTGTCCTGAATGTTTGATTTTCCCTTGTACGACAAGAGAGAATCTTACTGAGAATCAAGAATCTGCATCCTAAAACATCACAAAACTTATCATTGTGACATGTACACTAATATTATATTCATATAACAGCTACTTACACCAAAAAAAACAAAAATGAGATAAGTAATGTAAAATTCAACCTCTTGACCTAATTTGTATCGTTCTACTTAGGTTAATGTTTACTCTATTTTCACATTGCCGAAAAGCAAAGTGAACATTTTAGTTCACCTACGTACATCTCAATCCAAACACACCTGTTAATTCAGGTGCGTGTTTGATTCCACAAATTAGAATATAACCAATGATTGAGGCTTTACCATCCGTTTAAGTTTTTATTTGAGTTAGTCAACTAACAGACTAACATGGTATCAAAGTAAGATATACCTAGAGGTCTCGATTATGTGGATAACTTATGCATATCATCCACGCTTCAAACCTAAAGGGCATTCGCATGAAGGGCGTACGTATAAGAATTTAACCAATGATTGGGCCTCAACCATCTAGCACGCTTAAGCTTTTGGCCAGTTGAATTCAGTTGGTTGTCTAACACCTCATACCAAACTCTATAATGTTTTTGGCAGGACTTAACTCTTTGTACTCGTAATACTTTTCATGGTTATTTTTTTTTTGGTGGACCAGCATCCTTTGGTTGGATAAAATGAGGTTTATCTGAATACTGCAGTAATATTTGAGGAAACAGGCTCAAATAGCCAAGTCATAACTCAATACCACATTATCACCTTAGTTAGTGGACAACCCCCTGATCTAGCTAGTTGCCTAGTTGGGGAGTAAGACCTGCATAAAACCTCCCTGTGACGTTTGCAGATTCTCCTCTTAATCTAGACTTTCTCAACCAAGTTAAACAATAAGCAAGAAATGGGCAAAGAAAACAAATAGGAAACGAGAAAAAGATAACGAAGTTAAATTTCAGCTTAAAATAATAACGGAGTCAAATTAATCTGTTAGTTTCTCATATGTTACGTATCTGATTAATTCTAAGTATGCTGAGTCTAAGCGTTGATGCTTGCAATATTGACTCAGAAAGACAGAATCCTGCTGTATCATTCAGCCTTTATCTATTGATCATATTGCATCATCTGTCATGCATGTAAATATTTGAATATGGATATATCTAGTATACTAGTGGTCAGCATATTATATTGCCTGCACTATGTGATCCTATTATTCCTATATATGGGGTAATGTGGCCTTGCAAGCGAACAAAAGCCACTTCTCTTCGGACATTGGATCATAAACTCACATATATGAATCGCGAAGAGTCATTAGGACACCTGAAATGTTGATTAAGAGATAGATCACTAGCTTTGTGCCTTCATTGAAGCGGACAATTATCAACAAGTTGATACCATTAAAAAAAAGTCATTTTGATATTTGAAGACTAAAAGAACATGATTAAATGTCGCTAAAAGGATGATTAAAGTATATAGTGAAGCATTAACAACACATTTTAAAGAACAAACATATTAATCAAGTCTAAAAGAGACTTTAATAAAAAAAATCGCTTAATTTAACTTGATATAGTCACGTACTCACGTACATAGTTTAAGTGATCACTCTGCATAAACATCCTAATAAAAATGAAACTCAACCCAATAAGTGATCATTTTTTTAGGTGAACATAAGTGATCATTTTAAAATGATTTACATCTAACTTTAAAACTAGACGATCTTATAGAAGACTTTATGATCAAATTCGAGTTTTCTACACTCTGAAAAAGAATCTAAGAGACATAAGTGATACACTTGGTTTGGGCTTTACATGTAGGCCTAAAACTCGACATTGGCTTCTCTATGACTATGAGCAACTTTTATAATTAATCCATCTTTCTGATTCTCTACTCTCTTCAATTTCATTTTCCGTGATGTTAAGGTGAGCTCTTATTTAACTGGGCTTCTAATTTTACTGTTGTTTCTTATTTGATCTTGTAGCATATGATATTCTTCAACTATGTTAATATCACTGAACAATGAGCTACTTGTTCACTTGTTTGATTGCCACTTTCTGAATTTTGATGCATAGTAGAAAATCATAACTTGGGTAAATTAAAGTTCCCATCTTTATATGTTTTCTGTTGTTCTATCATTGGTTTTTCAAATATGATGTATTGGGTATCATGGTTTCTGCTCATTTTACATTTGGAGTGAAGTAAAGGTTTATAATTTCACCAAAGTCCAAATCTTTGATGCCAAAAGAGTGTTTTTGATAATCTAGTTTGTGTTTTGTCTTCTAAATGAGCACAACTTCTTGTAATCTTGTTAATGTAGACTTTCCTAAATGATTGTATATGTGTTTACTTTACATGATTTCAGAATGTGGGAGGATGTCAGAGCTTGCCTTACTGTTATATAAAGATGCATCCGTTGCAATAGTGTGAACTGTGAAATACTATGGTGTAGGTTGTAGTCAGTAGTCAGTACTTTGCTGGCCAACATTTTTAGTTGGTTGTTATATATGAGGTGGTGTATTCCTTTGGGTTTGAGGAAAGTATCATATACCAGTGTGAAGGGATTCAGTTGTTCAGGGGTGTTTCATGAGCAGTTTTCGACTTTTGTTGGAGCACCGGATATGTGCTTGCTCACGGGGTCTGATTTTGCCGAATGTGAAGAAGAAAGACCCTTTGGTGGACCAAACAAGCTCCAAATTGAAGATGGAAGAGCTGTGATTCGAGGGCAAGTCGATAATCGAGGGGGGTGTCGGTCTGATCCCTCTTTCTATAACAGATTGCTGAAGGAATGTGCGGAGTTGGGTGACCTTAGAGAAGGGAGACTTGTGCATGCTCATGTTGTCAACTCTGAGTTTAAGGATGATATTGGAATCCATAATAGCATCATTAACATGTATGCTAAGTGTGATAGTTTAGATGAGGCTCGGAAGTCTTTTGATGAGATGCTAGTGAAAGATGTTGTCACTTGGACTACTATGATTGTTGCCTATTCACATAATGGTAGGCCAGAGGAAGCTCTTTCCCTATTCCCACAGATGCTTCAACTTGGCCTGAAACCAAATGTGTACACCTTGTCTATTCTCCTAAAGGCTTCTCGGGCAATATGTAGTGTCAATCATGGTATCAGATTGCATGCCTTCTGCGTCAAGTGTGGTTGTGACTCGCATGTTTATGTTGGAACTTCTCTGGTGGATATGTATGTAAGATGTGGCTATATGGATGAAGCACAGTCGATATTTGATGGACTAGTGAGCAAAAATGAGGTCTCTTGGAATGTCTTGATTGCTGGTCATGCTCAATATGAAGGAGAAAAGGCTCTAAATCTGTTCCAGAGAATGAAAAGGGAAGGTTTTGAGCCTAATGATTTCACATATTCCAGTGTGCTCAGTGCATGCTCCAGAATTGGAGCTCTGGAGCAAGGCAAGTGGACGCATGCTCATGTGATAAAGTCAGGCGTGAAGCTTGTTGCTTTTGTAGGACATGCTCTGCTTCATATGTATGCAAAGAGCGGGAACATTGACGATGCTGAAAAGGTATTCACTAGATTATCACAGCGAGATGTTGTTTCTTGGAACTCAATGATAAGCGGGTATGCCCAACATGGTCTTGGACACAAATCTCTGGAGAAATTTGAGGACATGTTAAAGACCGGAATACATCCTAATGTGATAACATTTCTATCTGTGATCCGTGCTTGTAGCCACTCTGGACTTGTGGAACAGGGTTTTTATTACCTTGATATGATGAAGGTGTATGGTTTAGAGCCAAAAATTGAACACTATGTCACCATTGTTGATTTGCTAGGTCGAGCAGGCAAATTTGATCAAGCACTTAGGTTTATAACAAATATGCCCGTCAAACCTGTTGCTGAGGTATGGAAAGCTTTGTTGGGTGCGTGCAGGATGCATAAAAACATAGAGTTGGGTGCTTATGCTGCTGAAAGGGTTTTTGAGCTTGATCCTCATGATCCTGGTCCCTATGTGATACTCTCTAATATTTATGCTTCAACTGGTAGAAAAAGAGATTTTGCTAGAGTGAGAAAGATGATGAAGGAGAGTGGGATAAGTAAGGAACCGGCTTGTAGCTGGGTGGAAATTGCAAATGCAGTTCATGTGTTTGTTGCAGATGATGAGACTCATCCTCAGAGCAAGGAAATCAACAAAATGTGGGAAAGCATAAGTGCAAAGATTAAAGAAATTGGGTATGTTCCTGACTCTAGCCAGGTTCTCTTGTTTGTCGATGAGCACCGGAGAGAAGCAAATTTACAGCACCACAGTGAAAAGCTGGCGTTGGCTTTTGCTTTACTGAACACGCCACCTGGGTCCACCATCCGAATTAAAAAGAACATTCGAGTCTGTGGCGATTGCCACACAGCAATGAAGCTTGCATCAAAGTTTATTGACAGAAAGATTATATTGAGGGATACAAATCGTTTCCATCATTTCCAAAATGGTTCTTGCTCTTGTCGGGATTACTGGTAGTCCTGAGTAGCACTTAGTATTGAAACTTCCGAGGAGCAAACAGAAGCTTGTTCAGGAATGTGAGTCTGTGACTCTAAGTGAGTAAAGTGGTATGAAACTATGAAACTATGCAAGAACGACCTTAGCTGCTTGGAGGAGATGATCCAAGCTGGTCGCGGTATCATCTTGAACAAGCTTCCAAAGTACAAGCATATAGTTAATGGCGTACCCCATGAGTTTAGGGCTTATCTTCCGGATTCCGAAGATCCCGATAAGTTGCTTGCTGACATCTCCTCTGCTTATCCAGGTATTTGTGTGCGATTAATGCTCTTTTCCCACTTTGATGTCTCTTTAGACCCTTATAATGTCTTGTTTATTTTAGTATTAATCTTGAAAGGGATAGAGCATTCATATTTTAGGCATCCGAGACTTGAAGTGTTTGTAACTATGACATTTATTTGAAAGTTTACAAAGGATGAAGAATAGCAAGGGTGAGAGGAATAGAGAGAATGAGGGGGCGCTATACAGTAGTATCTTGTACTGATTGCATAAGTTTAGCCTATATATGTTATAAAGTCCAATGCCTTTTGATTGGGAGCTAATGTTATAGACTCATAGTAGCGTAAGGGAAGTAGCTTTGAGAAGAGTTGTCAAGACAACTTTAATTATTGGTCCGAAATTAGAATTGGGGATTATCCAGCGTGCACCAGATTGAAATTCCTTATAGATTAATAGGGTTGGTTGCAGGCGAAGATGTGAGACTTTTTCAAGATAGTTTTAGTAGTTGAATTTGCTCATTACACCCCAATTAAGCTCATTAAGTGGTATACTTTCTTTTTGCAGGATACTGTGCAGGGCCAAACTCACCTGTTATCATAGTGCAAGGTCTGCCTTCAAGATGGTTCGCCCAACAACCTGAGTCATCTGAACCGGCAAAACAGCTTTTGTATTCCTTTCTTTCAACTTTTGGAAAGATCAGGTAGTGCTTGTTCTCCATTTTTGCGTTATTTTCTTTCGTTTCCTTTTTTATATGGAATATCTTACAATCTCTTTGTTTTTTTCTTAATAAAACAGGAATCTTGATGTTATCAAGGATGAGGTCTATAGAGAAAACTGCAATGTGATGGTTCAATATAAGAATTATGATGATTTTCAATTTGCATTGAAGTATTTGTGTTTCTGTTCACTACAAAAGGTGGATACTTTAGGCTTTGGTATTCTCTCTAAATAAGATTTCGTTTCTTGTTTCTGTGCCTAGTTGCTCGTAAAGCTAATAGGGATTGTGTTCATGTGCAGGAGGGTTCAGGTGAAACAGTGGATTATGAAGTGAGTTTGAGCACAGACAAGTGCTTCCAAAGTTCAGAAGTTGGTTGTGGGGTAGTGCTCCGTCTTGGCAAGCAAGGAGACAATGTGGTGTTGCGGATTGGGGCAGCTGGAATGGCGAAAGGATGAAATGCCAAAATTGCGTTTTTGTAAATTATTTTGGGATTGAACTGGGAAGTAGTGTCATTTCAGTGGATGCCTTGTTCTGTCATGATTAGCGATGGCGTTTTGATGATTACACTTGTAGTGTTGCGGATCGGGGCAGCTGGAATGTCCACATGATGAAACACCAGAATTGTGTTTTTGTAAATTATTTTGGAATTAAACTGGGAAGTAGTGTCTTTTCAGAGGATGCCTTGTTCTGTTATGATTAGCGATGGCGTTTTGATGATTACACTTGAAGTGTTGCTGATTGGGGCAGCTAGAATATCGACATGATAAAATACCAGAATTGTTTATCTGTAAATTATTTTGGGGTTGAACTGGGAAGTAGTGTCATTTCAGAGGATGCCTTGTTCTCTTATGATTAGCGATGGCATTCTGATGATTTCACTTGTAGAAAATACATTTTTTTGAAGAGAAATATGTGAACATGAAGGAGAGCTGTGCATTGGCATGTCTACTTGAAGCTTTTTGCGTACACTTGTATTGAACCAAATCTCTGCCTCTGTTAATCAGATGTTGGGTCACTAACTTTATGTCACTCCTGCTGGCTTATCTTTCTCTCTATTTGTTTTGTTTGAGTGTGTAAGTTGGTTGGGGTTCGATTTTTATGTGTTGACTATATGCCCTACTTCTAACCCAAAAAAAGCCAGATACTACTACATGAGATGTTTTAGCAGATATATTGGGTAACATACTAACGTACATACAGAACCTTAATTGAGCTGCTATGGGAGTTGCAGACAACAAGAACATGAGTGTTTCTGTGAGCCCAATTCATGCACTGGTATTCAAAGGCTCACTTTTTGCTTCACTATTAATAACTATGTCATTCCCCGTTCTAGCACTGTGTATGTCATGTCAGTCCCACTAGAAAACATATCCAACATGAATCAGCAACTGAACATTAAGTGCTTTTTTCTTGAAAAGATCCATCAGCTTGGCTTTATGGTATCAGTTGTTGAAGTCTTATTATTATTACCCAAAAAACTCAAGATATTCTAAGAGTTGACAAAATGGGAAGCTATATTGAGGTAGTTGCTCTTTATGGTTCCTTTCTTGATAACAATGGCATTGAGAAATATCATAAGGTTTGGAACATCCATGAATTGACACTTTTCATATGGTTCCTTAAGGTTGTATGGCTGGACTTACTCATATCCTGCGAATGAGAATTCATACAGGGTTGTTTGTCTGTTGTTAACTCATGATGAACTTAAGAAAAGCCGTTTTTGTGATTAATGCTAGCAAAGGCATACCAGATAAACAGGTGCAAATGTGCAATAGGCTATAGGCTAGAGTACGGGACAACATCACTGGAAAAGCTCTATTTCTTTGTTCTGTGAACGTATCGAACAAATTTGGCTTATTGTGACTAGGTAATTAGCCACAAAATAGTCGGACATATTCAGTCATCTTACTCTGGGACATCCGACATTCCTTACACTGTGGCAGCTGTAGCTGAGTTTGTAGCCATTACTTACTGAAATTTTTACACTCATCTAATTACTCATCCAATGGCAAGGGTAAAAAAATAAATTTCACTGCCTATGCAAGGAAAACACCTTATATAGTCTTTCATTAAATGAGGAGGTTGGTCTAATGATACGGCGTTCAACTTACATGTGTACATATACAAAAAGGAGAATCAGTGTGCAACACTATTATGGGATTCTCATATTCCAAGTGTAAGATTTGTGATTCGATCCTAATCGATATATGATATTGGCGCCTCCTTTATATTTATTTATTTATTTTTAAGTCTTTCATTACAATAAAAGAAATTAGAGGTAATATCTAAAATAGATCCAACCCAACTCATCTTTCAATAAAAAGAAAAAAGAAGGCAAACAAATATCAAGAAAAGGTAGAAATCGAGCCAAGAGCGGCATAAACTAAGGTCGTTCTTCATGGTATGCGTATGCCGTTGAATTATGGTTATGATCAAGTTGTTGTGAAACAGATTGTCAAGCTCTACTCAAGGCGATTACAGTAAAGGAGGGAAGGCGTAGTTTTTTCCATCTTCTAGTAGATGATATCATGTTTTTAGCTAAAGATTTTTCATGCATGTCTTTTCACTTTGCTAGTAGAAACTCTAATAAAGTTGCCCATTAGCTAGCTCACTACCAACCATGGGTGATAGGTAGTAGACTTTTGTTGAATTCTACCCCTCCTGGACTAGATGACATATTGTACTCTGAAACTTTGATGAATGAGTAATATCGACCTTCAAGTCTTAACATAAAAAAATAAAAAAAAGACGGACTTAAAGTGGTCTCACTATAGCTTAATACAATCATTTTATCATTTGTGAACAATAAGTAACTATTTGAGCTCAATAATGATCAATTTAAGTACAATTATAACCACGTCTAATTTTAACTAGATAATTTGTGTAATTCCAAAAGGAGACATTTATGGTAGTGGTGAATGAATAGGGCTGTGCAATGGGGCGGGGCCCCGCACGACCTAACCCAACCTGGTTTTTCGTGGGTCATGACCTGAACTTAATATTAATGGATCACGTCATAACGGGTCGGGTCAATTCATTCATTTAACGGGCCGGAGCGGGTCATAACTCAAAAGTCAAATTTGAAAGGAAAAAAAACACTCTTCTCCTCTCATCGCTTCATCGTTCACACCAATCTTTTTACACGTAAAAACGGGTCGGGTCGATACGGGTCAAGCCCAACCCGTCTTAGGTATGACCCAACCCGACCCTCCACCAATATTTTGAAGACCCGACTCAACCCTCCACCTATATTTTGAAGACTCTACGTCTCTACCCAACCCGACCCTCCACCAATATTTTGAAGACCCGACCCGACCCTCCACCAATATATTGAAGACTCGACCCAACCCGACCCTCTACCAATATTTTGAAGACTCGACCCGATCCTCCAATACGACTTGACCCGACTCGACCCGTTTAAGTTTTGGCCCGCCCCGACCCGTCCCATTGCACTGAAGCACCGTTATGAGCTGTCGAAACACTACCTAACCAACAACTAACTAACAACAACTAACCCAACTCACACACACAAAATCCACAAAACGACAAAAATTGAAAAATTATTACACCCAAAACGACGTCGTTAGCCCTAAAATCATTTCTCTCTCCTCAGAAATCAAATTAATTGAAATTGATCGTCGAAACCCTAATTTTTCAGCGAAATTTGCGCAATCGGATCGGAATTGATGGCGGCGGTGAAGGGGCCGAGGTCGCGGGCGCATTCCGGCGCTCCGGCGAAGGAGAATTTGCCCAAACTTGAGGAGAGTTTGAACGCTTTTCGTAATGATCGCTTTGATCCTGATTCTTATGTTCAGTCCAAATGTACTCTCAATGAGAAGGTATAATCTTTTGCTTTTTTTTTGTATTTTGTTGTTATTATATTTTGAATTATGTATTTTTTTTCCATTATACAGAAAAATGACATAATGTTGTTCATTTACATGTGTACTCTCAATGAGAAGGTATAATGATTTGCTTTTTGTTGTATGTTGTTGTTAGACTTTGAATTTTGTATATTTGGTTATTTACTTGTGGAATGATGGGGTGTTGTTGTTCATTTACGTGTGTAATGAAATGAAATGAGATGAGATGAGACGAGATGAGTGTTTTTTTTTAATTTTGCTTATTTCTAGGTATTTATGTGTTTATGTGAGGTTTCGTGGCGTGTTGTTATTGGTCGAGGCGATGACGTGGTGATTCGGGACCGTGGAATTTACCAATGATGAATGGCTTTTTTGCTTATTTTTAGGAATTTATGTGTATATGACAGGCATCGCGTTATGTTGTTATTGGATGAGGCGATGGCGTGGTGGTTCTGGACAGTGGAATGGATAATGAAAAATGACTTTTTTTGGCTTATTCTTTTGGAATTTCTGTTTTTTATGTGAGGTGCCGTGGCGTGGCGTGTTGTGTTGTCGTTGGTCGAGGTAATGGCGTCGTGATTATGGATCGTGGTGATTGACTCTTTTTGGGCTTATTTTTCGGATTGTATGTGTTTATGAGGTCTCGTGTTGTGTTGTTATTGGTCTAGGCCATGATATGGTGGGTTCAGAATTTTTGTGTTTATGACGGGTGTCCGGTTGTGTTGTCATTGGTCGAGGCGATGACGTGGTGATTTTGTGTAATGTAGTAATGTAAAGACTATCGTGCACGGAAAAAGAAAATTTTGAGAGGTGAAGTTTGTAGCAGTTTCACTATTTAGGAGTATATTTGTGTTGTAATGGGAAAAATGTCGAAAATGTGGTCCAGGACACATATGGGATGAAATGAAATTTGGAGGAATAAGTTTTGGTGAATAGATTGGATGGCATCGGGAATGTAAGGGGTGGTTTTTACTCTTTTGTGAAGTGACATTTTGCCTCCTAATTTTGGAGAACTTTGGCATTTTGTCATTTGCTATAATAAGGCATTTGCAAAGATGGTTTTTTTTTTTGCAGGTTAATTTTGGTATTGGAATTTATAGTCGAAGTAGTGTCTTCATTTTGAGTGTAGTTGTTGAAATTTCTGAATATTAATTGCGTATGTGTGCACTCTCGTTTATAATGGTGTTGATTACTGGCAGAACAACACCTTCCCCCCCCCCCCCTCCATCTTTTAGCTCTTTATATAGTCATGAAGTCATATTCTTGATAAAATGCTCGAGGCTCTATACCTTTGTGAGGAGCATGTAGCTATTCTGGTCACTGTATTTAGTTGTAAAATCTGACTACCTTGCGCTTGCTCTCCCTTCAATGTAGGAAATAAAGCACTTATGCTCTTACCTGATGGATTTAAAGAAGGCATCTGCTGAAGAAATGCGAAGAAGTGTCTATGCCAACTATTCAGCCTTTATACGGTGAGGACTGTTAGCTACTCACAATTGATTGTAAGGTGCTTGATAGAATTGGTGATTCTGTATCATACAATATTGTGTACCATCTCTTCTTTTATGGTAGAGAAACATAGTAGATTTGGTACCCACTCCACTCCTACCCCTACCTCAAAAGAAAAAACAAAAGAGAAACTGAGAAACTAGGCAATGAAGAGTAGGTTTTTAGAGAGCGTTGTACCAATGTAGTATTTTCATGGCCTGGGATGATAAAATTCTTGAAATTGCTTTTGTGTAATTATCTCAATCACGTGGCTTGTAGACAAAGGCTTCTGGTTTGTGGATTTTTTTCTTTCAAAATTACGATGGACTCTTTACCTCCCCCCCTCCCCCGGGGAAATAGAAAAAAAAAAAAAACTTGACAGGTGAGTAGACCGTATAAATGGCTGCCCAATTTGTGACGTCAATTATCTGCATTACCATGCTAGTTTCTATTTGAATGAATATTTATCATTATGTACTGAATTCTCAATGCAGAGGTAGTGGAGACATGCTCAGACGTTCAGACGTTGGAAGATTTCTGTCATTTTCATGTCTTCTTTATGATCTTTTTTTCTCTTTTATATATATGAAAGGCGCTCAGAGCTTCCTATTGGAGCCTTGTCACTAGTATTTCGTTCATTACATGCATACTCAGTTTCACACATTGGACTTGTTGATTACTTTAGTCTGACGATCTAGATCTTGATTGTTTAGTTTTTCTCTTCAAGTTAGTGATATAGTCTCCGTAATGCAGTACATCAAAAGAAATATCAGATCTGGAAGGGGAGCTTTTATCCATCAGAAACCTTTTATCAACTCAGGCAACTCTTATTCATGGACTAGCTGATGGAGTGCAGTTGGAATCATCATCTATCAGTTCTGAAGGGTCCTTTACTAACGGTGTAAGTAACGGTGAAGAAAGAGAACCTTCAGAGTTAGAAAAATGGTTGGTTGAATTTCCTGATCACCTTGATGTATTGTTAGCTGAAAGAAGAGTGGATGAAGCTTTGAAGGCCCTCGATGAGGGAGAACGAGTTGCATCCGAAGCAAAGGAAACTAAAACTCTAAGCCTGGACATAATTGCCTCTTTGCAGATTGCTATCAAAGAAAGGAGACAAAGACTAGCTGATCAGTTAGCAGAAGCTGCTTGTCAACCTACTACTCGTGGTACTGAGCTTCGTGCGTCAGTATCAGCTCTTAAGAGACTTGGCGATGGCCCCCGAGCTCATTCATTACTTCTCGATGCACATCTACAACGTTACCAATATAACATGCAAAGTCTTCGTCCATCGAGTAGCTCATATGGAGGAGCCTACACTGCTGCTCTTTCACAGCTGGTTTTTTCTGCTATTGCTCAGGCAGCAAGTGATTCCATGGCCATCTTCGGTAGTGAGCCAGCCTACACTTCTGAATTGGTTACATGGGCTACACAGCAAACGGAAGCTTTTGCTCACCTAGTGAAAAGACATGCATTAGCTTCATCTGCAGCTGCTGGAGGTTTAAGGGCTGCCGCTGAGTGTGTTCAAATAGCTTTAGGTCATTGCTCCTTATTAGAAGCTCGTGGTCTATCACTTTGTCCGACACTAGTGAAGCTCTTTCGGGCCAGCGTCGAACAAGCAGTGGATGCTAATTTGAAAAGGATTGAGGAGAGTACTGCTGCCTTAGCTGCTGCTGACGACTGGGTTCTGACATACCCACCAAGTGCCACCCGTCAATCTGGGAGGGCTTTGAGTACATCGGTTGCTAGCATGGCAGGATACCAATATAAGCTTACTAGTAGTGCGCATCGGTTCATCTCGATGGTCCAGGTCAGTGATTTCTGCTTTTGTACATGTCCAACTGGAACGAGATATGTTTAGTAGACATAGGTGAACAATGATGGCTGTTGCAATAATGTTGTCACTAAGAAGCAACATTATCTCTAAGCTGCCGCATAATCCAGATTGACTATTTTTCTTATGTTACTTTGACTCTTCATTTGCCCTCAAGTACACTTCTCACTCCCTTGTGGGTACAGACAGTAGACAATTAGACATTTCCTTGAATAGCCAAAATCGTTGAGTTTAACAGTCAGCCGGCTTTTTATGTGAAAACAGTTGTCAACAGTCTTAGGAGATCCTACTATCTATACCACGAAGAAGCATCATGCTCCACAATTTCTCCACAATTATTGTTTTTCTTATGTTTCTTTGACTCTTTATTTCCCTTCAAGTATAATCCATACTTCAGCATGGATGGACTGTGACAATAGGCATTTCATGTTTAAGCCAACAAATTATGTAGAAGTTAATCATAAAGTAGCCGAGTCTAACTTCCAGCTGTGTATCCATGTGAAACACTTGAAACAGAGTCTTAGGAGATACTAGTTTCTATACAACTACAACACTGCCTTTCCATCAGCGAACATGAGTGACTGTTATTAGCTTAATTTTCAATGTGAGTAAGCGGCTCCGCCAGCGATGTTGGTTTTTAGTTTGAAGTGATTAGAACTTTGTCAATGGAGCATGTTGTTGTTAGATTTGAAGTTACCAAAGAGTTCGTGTGTCCTAACGACATTATTTACCGGAAACAGCCTTCTCAGTGATTAGGTGAGGGTAAAACTGCGTACATATTGGACCTCCCAAACCTTGCTTATGGCTGGATCCGTACTAGGTTGTTGCTTTCAATGAGGAAAAAAAAACTAAGAGCTGATAATATTCTCACGAAACTAAGAGCTTGTACCGGATACTTTCTAGTTGTGGATTATGATGGACTTCTCGTTCAACTGTCAATTTGTATATGTTATGAAGCAGTACTCTACAGTAGGCTATCTTTTCCAGTTAAATGTTTGATAGAAATATCCCCTTGAGATACCTTGCTGGTGAACAACACCTATGCCATTGTGCATTTCTGGGATGTGGTATCTTTATAAGTGCTTTTGCAGGCCCCTTTAATATGTAATTTCATGAACACATGACTTGTTGTAAAAATTGGCAGTTCATTGTATCTTTTTCTTTTGCTTCAAAGCAGCCCACTAATTCTCGGATAGGAATTGAGCCTCCGACGTTTTTGTTAGAGGACGATACTTATAACAAGTGAATCATCTCTTGCTTCAGTCCATTGTAATACCTTTGATTGCGAGTGTGAGCAGGGTAACCAGATTCGCTATCTCTCCCTGTGAACCACGTTAGGGTTTGCATGCCGCGGGTCATGGAGCGTTCGCTCACTGATTTGCTTGAATTCCTGTGATGTACGCTGAGTTGAGTGAACCACTGTTGTTGTGGAGGAGGAGGAGTAGAACGGACACAGCCCAGATAAGAAAGACTCGATTTTTTTTTAACTTAAATATACTATTGGGTAGATGGGGGTGAGGTAAAATTACACACATGTTTCTAAATATTTAATTTCAGTTTGCTCTCTGTAATCTTTTCTTTACATGGCCTTTTTTATCTTCCTAGTGGATAATTATGGACTGGTCTACTAGGGAACGTAGTAGACATTCACTTTTCCACTAAAAATAATACATATTGACTGGTATTTTTTAACTTCCTTTTTCTTTCCCTATGACCTGAATGAAATATATGAAGTAATTTTTTATTTATAAATACATTTTTGACATATAAAATGGCGGATCAGTTTTATGTGATTCCCGAGCGAATCAGGTTCTGCATCTAGCACGAATCGCATACCCAAATCAAGCATTTCACGAATTTGGTAACCCTGAGCTTCAGAATCAATTGGGCTTGCCCCTCTATTAATTCTTATATAGGGAGTTGATTACGTAAAAGCTTTCGGAGAATTAAGGCAAGGAGGTCTTTGTGGTGTTTGTTTGTTATACCATTCTATGGGGTTGTGTAGTCGGAGAAGGATGACTGAATCTTCATGAAAAGATCTGTTGGCATGAGGTATTATGGAAAGGTTGGTTTACCTTGCTTTACTCTAGTGACTCTATGAGGGTGTCTTCAGTGTTACATCTTAATGATGTAAAGCATGATTGTTAATCTTTCAGTTGACTAGCCCTTAACTGATGTATATCTTCCAAGTTTGGTGAAGTGGATATGTTTGGCGGGGAAATATGATTTGACTTGTTGAAGGTTGAGTACGTAGTAAGTTCGGTGGGTTTAATATGCTTACAGTTACCCCTTCCAGTTAACTCATCGTAAACCAGATATTCACCAAATCTTCTTGTGACATTATCCTGTCTTCTGGACAATGCATAACATGCATACTTACTGTTTTTAGTTTTAGACTTGATTGTAATACTCATTTAGGCTTTCTCGGGGAAGGAGTTGTGGCCTCTTTACTGAGAAACATTTTACCACCCCTTTGGGAGTCCTCTTCGTGTTTTGGACTGGTCTTGAAGATAAATTGATTCCATATGCCCATATTTCAGGAGCCAAATGACAGCAGCCATCATTTTCTACTTATGGGTGGCTGTTGTCATTATTTTCTAAGAAATGTTCTTTTCTTCCTAGGGGTCTTTTTCAGCATATGTGTTGAACTTTGATATGTAATTCATTTTGCTTTTTGGCACAGAACTTTAGCTGTTTGACGTTAAATAGTTTAGCCCTTGTGAAAAAAAAAAAACTCTAATTTGTTACTCTTTGCAGGACTTCTTTGAGGATGTGGGACCACTCCAGAGCATGCAGTTAGGAAGTAAGACATTAGAAGGTGTTTATCAGGTGTTTAACTCGTATGTCAACATGCTCATAAAAGCACTACCAAATTCTCTAGAGGAAGAGGGGAATTTCGAGGGCGCTGGAAGCAAAATCGTTAGAATGGCTGAAAATGAAGCTCAGCAGATTGCCTTACTAGCCAATGCATCACTGTTGGCCGATGAATTACTTCCTCGCGCAGCTATGAAACTTTCTCCTAGTAGCCAGGCAGATCACCATGATGATCCTCGTAGGAGGGCTTCTGATAGACAAAATCGTCATCCTGAGCAAAGAGATTGGAAGAAGAGACTTTTAAGCTCAGTTGATAGACTTAAAAATAGTTTCTGTCAACACCATGCTCTTGATCTTATCTTTACAGAAGAAGGTGAAAGTAATCTCACTGCTGATATGTACATAAGTGTGGATGCTAGTGGAGAAGAAATTGAATGGTTTCCATCGCCAATATTTCGGGTAATTGCTCTATCAACTCTTTTTTCAGCACTATCTCTCATGTTACAAAGTTGTGATACCATGAGGTCAACGACAAGGTTTTTCATTTTTGTTGCTGCTTCCCACTATTACTGCGTGGGAGTGTGAATTTGATGGTTAGTTATAGTGGTTATATGCTACAATTTTGCCAAGTTTGAATGTTTATACTCCATAATTTCTCATTGGTTTGGCCTATTATCTTCAGCCGGTCCAAATTGCTTACTTCCTAAAGTGGAAATTGGATATTATGAGATCATGCAAATGAAGCTCCCAGTTTATCCTTGTTTTCTTAGTCTTTTATGCGCGCTTTCTTTTCAGTTACTTTGTCTTAATTACTTTGTAAAAAAATAGTATCTGTAGTGGTATGTAAAGTTTTTATTTTATATTTTTTATATGCATATTACTTAGAGTTCAACACATCTTTTCATTAGATTAAGCTGAGTTGGAGTTCAGTATTCTCAAGTTACTACACAAATCTCCTTTAACAGATGGTCATTGTGGGACAAGCACAAACAGATATTGAGAGTCATGTTAGAACAGGAAGTACTGTGCCTTTGTTAATCACAATTCACAACTAAAGCTGTGCTGCAAGTCCAGAACATGATGGGGAATTTGTTGGAATAGCCAATGCAATATGCAATAATCTGAAGATTTTTCTTCCTTTTTCTTTCACTTACAATCATATGAGAAACATTGCTCCTTTTTCCTGTTATCTTACCTTGCCTTTAGGCTTTAATATTCGGCTTTTTTTTTTTTACTTAAGCTCAAAGAAAAGGTTTATGCCTAACCAGACATAGTTGGAAACTTGGAATGGCTTAATTAGTACTTCATTTGTATAATTATGAAGTTCAATAAAAGAGCTGGATTTCTTATTGAAGTCGTGATTTACATTGTCAGGAACTTTTCTTCAAACTCAATGCTATGGCTAGCATTGCAGCAGAGATGTTTGTGGGCAAGGAAAGAATTGCTACGCTCCTGTTAATGAAACTCACAGAGACAGTCATCTTATGGTTATCTCAGGACCAGAGTTTCTGGGATGATATTCAGGAAGGTCCAAGACCGTTAGGTCCTCTTGGCCTTCAACAGGTACAAAGATCCAAAATTTAACCTATACTTGTTCTTTTCTCCAGCCAATTCAGGTTTCTGTTGATTTCAGGAATGCCCCTCAAGGCTTTTTTCAATTTGTGTAATTTGAAATGATAATGTTTGTATGGGATGCAAGGATTAATATTTAGGCTGAGCTTCCAGGCTTGTTATAAAATTTGATTTCTTGTCTCTTGCCTTCTGTAACTTGTAATGCGCATGATTACTGCTAACAAATGTATCTTTCTGACATTGCAGCTCTACTTGGACATGAAGTTTGTCATCTGCTTTGCTTCTCAAGGTCGCTACTTGTCTCGTAATTTGGTTCGAGTCATCAATGAGATTATATCTAAAGCAATAGAAGCATTTGAAGCAACAGGCAGGGATCCATACAGGTAATCTGTAGTTCTTTTCACATAATGTTCTACCATTTGGCCAATCAGCTTTCTTTTAATTTTAGCACATAAGCTCCTGAAATCAGGGTGCTTCTGTTCTGAAATTCAGACTGTGTGAACCGTTGTGATCATTGACAACATTGCTGCTTAAACATCTATAAATGGGGCTTTCTGTTTCTTTCAGTGTACTACCCGAAGACAATTGGTTTAACGACATCTGTCAAGATGCAATCGACACGTTGAGTGGAAGACCAAGAGAAATCAATGGAGACCGTGAGCCAAATAGTCCTACAGCTTCTGTATCTGCACAGTCAGTTTCGTCAATCAGATCACATGGAAGCTCCTAGCAGCATGGCCGCCAACTGTACATTAGAATGAAAATGAAGCCTTCCAGAATTTGCTAGCATATCTTTGTTTATAGTAAATGATTGGAAAAATTGTGTGCTCTCTCCTCCCTCAGCCTCTCTCTCCATATTATTTTTTTATGCGTTAATTGGTGCATTCATGTAATTTTGTAGATCAACGCCCTTGTAGACCATCAGGTTAGGAATTCTTTCTTCGCTGTCGTGAAATCGAGCTTGTAACTTTGAAAGCACATGCATTTTGATTGTGTAAGAAACATTTACAGAAGTCGGACATCCACCCATTTACATGGTCCTTTTTTCGTGTTTAAGCCCCCCCTACCCAACTCTCTTCATCGTTTCGTTATGATAAACAAAAAAAATAAAATAAAGCAAGCTAATATTGTTCATATTTTACTGTATCAATCCACCTTAATTGAATACTGTAAGGAAAATCTCTCAGAGATTAGCCATCAGAGTACGGAAAGTCCTTATTAAAACGAAATCACCCGACAGTGGGACAATGCAATTTGCAGCACTTCAAAGTGGATTCTAAAGTACGCATTACCCAAATTTTTTTTTTTTTTTGGGAATACACTACCCAAACTTTCAGGTACCGAATCTAAACAAGAGGCGAAAAGTATCGGTTACACAATAAGAACTGTGTTGAAGCGAAAGGAATTAAGTAGAATGTATTTGTTTGAAAAAACTGTCACTTCTCATTGGGAAAGGGGGGGGGGGGGGGGGGAGAGGTAGGAGCTCAAATGTTTTCCATGGAGGAGTGAGTTACACTGATTTCACAGTAATGCAGAACAGCCGTGAACAGTTGAACACACTGAAATATCCTCGCTGACAAATAGCATGAAAACCTATCAAAAAAACTCCTTGATGTACATCAGCACTAAATTGATGACAAGGGCAATCTAGAAAAACTTGAGTTGTAGAAGTGTTCGCAAGACTTAAACAAGAAGCATGATGAAATGTTGATAACAATCATGAGAAAGACATGAAATTTTGATTATTTGGAATTCTACAATAGCTCTATGGAGTAAACAAAAAGAGGCGGTACTCCCATACCAAATGGGTGAAATCAAACTAATGTGTGCTAAAATTTTGTAGCTTGGCAACAATGCCCTATAGATCAATGATAACTTGGAATATAGAGTACAGAACTGACTTTGATAGAAAAAATCCATGCTCCAAAACAGGTTAAAAGCTCGGAAGAGCAATTAAGCTTCTATGGCAATCTGGCAATGGGACTGAGATTCGATGATTCACTCCCCAACTGTCATACCAAAACCGAACTTGTAATCTTTCTTCCAATGATCAAGCTGTAAAATGCAGAAAGGAGTGAAATTGACAAACATTTGTACAAATTGCAATGAACAGCCGGAGAAAAAATGTATAGAAGTACTGGTGCACCTACTAACAGCAAATTTAAATGATGCAAATGTCTAGAATGATGCATCTAAGACCAGTACATAAACAAAATTTGAATGGAAGGAAATAAAAACAATTAGCAGACGGAAGATGGAAATGTGAGCTAACAGTTGACGAAGGAAATGAAAATGTCACCAATGTATAAATCTCACCTCGGCTGAGATTAGAAAGCCAAGACCTGGGCTAAGTCGCTCTTCAAGGAAGGCAGTGGCACAGCCGTTGGAATCTATCTTCCCTCTGACACGTGCCTGCAAATGAAGTAGACCAATGTAAAGAATGTTGTAACTTGTACCTTTCTATTAAGGTAAGATTTCGGTTTGACCCAAAAATTGAATCCACAAACACCACTACCATACCCAGTGCCTCTACAAGGCCCGTGCCTAAAGCGAGGATGGAGTGGAGAATCATATGAGCTCAGCCTTACCCCTATGATTTAGAGTGGCTATTGCTATTAAATCCTTGCATTTTCTCCACTCAAGAGTACTGGAGGAGCACATATTGATGCTCTTTAGTTTTTCTAAAGTTACATATGATAATTGCTAGAAAGCTAGTTTTTGATTTTTAGTTTTCTTGAGCTTGTGAAGGGGGTACTCTACTGTGCATTTTTAAAATTTATTCAATCCTATAATAATAACACCTTGTTGCAAATTCTCTATCAATACTCAATAGAAGTTTGGATCTTCCCTTTGTATCAGGATCGCTTATATTTCGCAACGTAAAAGCATCTAACTACGTTTTTGTACCTAAATTCTCTCTACAACTAAGAACTTTGATGTCTTCCAGGTAAATGTCAAAACAGATACAGATGCATCCTTTATATATCACCACCTGCCCACCTGGTATGGAAATGATATCCGAATGTGGAATATGACAAACAGAATCGCTAGATCGAGGATTTATATATCACTGCCTGGTATGGAAATGATACTCGAATGTGGAATATGACAGTCAGAATTACTAGATCGAGGATGAAGACGGAAGGAATGAAATAGATAAAGAAGATAATAAAGTGTTTTTTTTCTTTTGCCCTTTGACATAAAGATGGGTGAATTATGATGCAAAAACAAATTTATGAAACATAACTTTAGTACTGTCATATGATTAGAAAAACTGCATATCGAGGATGAAGACGGAAGGAATGAAATAGATAAAGAAGATAATAAAGTGTTTTTTTTTTCTTTTGCCCTTCGACATAAAGATGGGTGAATAATGATGCAAAAACAAATTTATGAAACATAACTTAAGTACTGTCATATGATTAGAAAAACTGCATTGAATTAAAGAGGTGAAATATACCTGACGGAGTACTGCATCATAACCTACGCTTGCTGTAACGTCTCTTGACATATAGTTATACATAAATTCGGTGGCGAGAGAAACCTACATCAACCACATGGAATCAAGCTTCAAAACTGGGAATAAACCTCACTGATATGTAACATAATTGTTCGACAACCAATTAAATCACCTTCTCAGACGCCTTTTGAACATAGCTGAGGGCAACCATTCCTGTGCTAGCCACTTGTCCGGTTGCAACCTGCATAAGTAGCAAAAAATGTTATAAAAGGTAAACTAAAATAAACTATTGTTTCATGCAGAGCCGAAAAGCAGTGTGGATGCTATACTCTGCAGACACAACAATAAAGACATAACAGAAAAGAGGATATAAAGAGAGAGGAAATAGCAGCGAAATAAACTTATGTGAAGATAAATATTAAAAGAAAATTACAAAAGTGCCTGGGGTCCTTCAAAAGTTATATTTAGTACCCCGTTGTTTTTGTAATCTATGTTTGCTGACATGAGATTGGAACATATTTCACATTTGGTGCCTTCTCACTAATGGTGTTAGCTTTTCATCTAATTAATGTTAATATGTTGTTATAGTCCAATAATTATGCCATTACAAGTTAATTGAACATTAATCTACCATTAAGTCACCATCAAACTACCCCCCCCCCCTCAACCTTCCACCACTAGTACTCTCAACAGCAGGAGCCGCCACCACCACCACAAAGCATCCGTCACTGCCATCAATCACCCTCAAATACACCGCCAACCCCCATGACCACTGCATTTCACGTGGGCGTTCACGTGGTGGGGGATGAGGGTGGGAATTCTGTGGCGTGGAGATTTAGGAGGTGGGTGAGGGGCTTCTTTTAATGGGAAAGGGGTATTGGGAAGGGCGGGTTTCGGGGGTGGGGTTTTCAGGGCTGTAAGCGGTGGTAGGGGTGGGGGTGGGCTGAGTGATGACTG